>MU719958.1:35617-52671 GCA_026770625.1 Nicotiana glauca
AGGGGAGGCTGAGAGAGTGAGGGAGCTAGTTGGTCGTTCTCTCTTGGGGTTGTGGGTGGGAGATTCGGTTGGGAGCTAGGGTGGATGAGACGTGGGATTTTTTTGTGGGGGTCTGCTGGTTTTTTTATTCTTGAGGAAGAAGGACGATTTTTTTTTAGATCGAGAGGGTGGGGAACGGCTATAGCTATAGTGTATCTGTTCTCCGCTTTTTTGTATCTATTTTTCTTTAGGTAGGGGAAGGGGTTTAGGGTTAAGGGACCGGGCTAGGAGAAAATGGGCTTAATAAGTCCGAAATGGGCTCCAGATTTTGGATTTCAACCCTTAAAGTCCAGTAATTAAGGAATTTAATCCTTTTTCTTTAAATTTTTAAAAATATACTATTAAATATAAAATCAATTCCAATTAATTAAGGTAAACTATATGATAATATGAAAATATTTTTTGTAATTCAAGTAAGGTTAGATAAAAAGAAATAAATTGAAATCATAGTAAAAACCAAAATATTACTATAATTTACTAATGGCCTTAAGTAAAAGAAATAAGAAAATATGTAATGAACTATTTTTGTAGTTTTATTTTTTGCGTTTAAAAAATAAAATTGAAGATAAAATATACTAAAATTTTATAAAATCAAATAGATACTAAAAATACTACGAATACTAAAAATAACTCTTAAAAATTATACGGGTCAAAAATTACGTGCTTACAGCTGCCCCTCGTTGCTTAAAAACACGAAGTATTTTTGAACAAAGAAACAAGTAAGCAATGTATTGATTTCTGACCCGACACTTATTCAAAAGAGAAGAAAGATGGATAAAAGATTGTGGTCGAGCCCCGGTAGCTGAGTTGCCTGCATATCCTTGGCTATAAAGGAATTAGGCCACGTATAGTTCGGAAGTGAATGATGGAATCAAGAATTGAGGAGTCGAGCGAGGTTCTATTGAGGTTCCGGTCTGCGGTCCTTGCCATTAAATCATAAATTAAAAGCAAAAATTAACAAAAAATAAAAGAAAAACACAAATCCTATCTACTTCTTGTCTTGAATCTTCCTTGAATCTCCACTCGATCCTTCAACATGAAACTGAAAATTCACCCTATTCTTCAGGTGGGAATCTTGCTACCTTGAATTTGAAGAAAATTAGAAGTTGTCACTATTCTTCAAGCGGGCATCCTTCTGCTTGCAATTGAAATAAACTTGAACTTGGAGTAGACTTGAGCTTGCCAAACTTGTTCTTCGGTGGCTCGTGCTACTTCTGATTTGAGTTGAAAACACTGGAGGTTAACCCTATTCTTCAGGAGGGATCCTGTTGCCTCTGACTCGAACTTGAAAAATAAAAGTTGGCATTGTTCTTCAGGCAGGATCCTCCTACTTGATCTTGAAAGAAACTGAAAGTTGACCCTGTTCTTCAGGCAGACTCCTGGTACTTCTCTGCTTTGAACTTAAAATCGATTTCTGAAATATTGATTGTCGTTCTCCATGTTGGTACCTACAATCAAAACAACAAAACGAACAAAATTTTGTGCCCCAGTTTGCACTTGGAAGATTTGTGAGTTGTTAGCAAAACAATGAATCACCTATGCTATTGATGAATGATTCAATGATGAAAGTAAAATTAAAGACTCGACTAAGATGTACGTCTCATGTGATTAAAACTGACAAACTTATACTAGGAAGTGCATTTTCTAAGAGTAAAACTAACAAACTTTGACTAGAAAATGCGTCTCCTAAAAAAAGCACAACAAGAATGACTCAAACTACGTAGTGCGTCTCCTAGATGAACTTAAATGACTAAAACTAGGAAATGCGTCCCCTAGATGAACTTAAATGACTAAAACTAGGAAGTGCGTCTCCTAAGGGTGGAGTATCAATGTAGGAAGTGCATCTCCTAAAGAGTATAACCTGAAAGACCTAGACTAGGAAATGCATCTCCTAGGGATAAATTCTCAATTTTAGAAGTGCGTCTCCTAAAACAATATAACTTGAAAGACGCAGACTAGGAAGTGCATCTCCTAGGGGTAAAATCTCATTGAATCAAACTAAGAAGTGCATCTCCTAGGGATGAACTTAAATGACCAAATTAGGAAGTGTGTCTCTTAGGGGTGAAATATCAATTTAGGAAGTGCGTTTCCTAAAAGATATAACTTGAAAGACCCAGACTAAGAAGTGTGTCCCCTTGGGGTAAAATCGCAATGACTTAAACTAGGAAGTGCGTCTCCTAGGGATGAACTTAAACGACCCAAACTAGAAAGTGCATCTCCTAAGGGTGAAATCTCAATTTAGGAAGTGCATCTCTTAAAAAGTATAACAAGAAAGACTCCGACTAGGAAGTGCGTCTCCTAGATGTGAGACTGAGCATGAGGAAAACTACAAACTAAGCTTGAATAAAGTAAAAAATGACCCTATTCTCCCGGCGGGACTCCTAAACTCAAAGAAAACTAATGATTACCAACTTAAAAAAAAATTGAAAATTGAGCCTATTCTCCAGGCGGGACCCCTAAACTTAATAAAACCAAAAGATTAACAACTTAAAAATTAAAAACTCCTAAATTTAAGGAAAACTAAAGATTAACAACTTAGAAAAACTAGAAATTGACCCTATTTTCCAGGCGAGACTCCTGGACTTTAGGAAAACTAAGATTAACATCTTAAAGAAACTAAAAAATGGCTCTATTCTCTAGACGGGACCCCTGAACTCAAGGAAGACTAAAGACTAACATCTTAAGAAAACTAACAAATTGACCATTTTCTCCAGGCGGGACCCCTGAATTCAAGAAAAACTAAAGATTAACAACTTAAGAAAACTAAAATTTGACCCTATTCTCCAGGCGGGATCCCTGAACTTAAGGAAAACTAAAGATTAACAACTTAAGAAAATTAAAACTGACCCTATTCTCCGGGCGGGACTCCTGATTTCACGAAAAATTAAATATTGGTAACTTAAGAAAATTAAAACTGGCCCTGTTCTCCTGGAGGACCCCTAAACTCAAGAAAAACTAGATATCGGTAACTTAAGAAAACTGAAATTGACCCAATTCTCTTGGAGGGACCCCTGAACTCACGAAAAAATAGAGACTAGGAACTTAAGAAAACTAATAACTAACCTTATTCTCAAGACAGGACCCCTTAACTTTAAGAAAAACTAAAGACTAACAACTTAAGAAAACTAGAATTGACCCTATTCAACAGGCGGGACACCTGAACTTTAAGAAAAACGAAAGCGTAACAACTTAAGGAAACTGAAAACTGACCCTATTTTCTAGGCGGGGTCCCTGAACTAAAGAAAAACTAAAGACGAACAACTTAAAAAATTAAAACTGACCCTATTCTCCAGGCGGGACCCCTGAACTCAAGGAAATCTAAAGACTCCTCTCAACTAGGGGTATGCCTAGAAGGTATGGTTCTTCTCAACTAGGAGAATGTCTAAGAGGTAAAAACCTTCTCAAAACCTTTGTGTTTGACAAGGGAATGACACCTGAAAAATTCAAGCTTCCAAGCTTTGATTTGGACATAGTCTTCGTCCCTGTTTCAAGCAAAGAAACTTATGAGTTTAAAATATGGCGGCTAGTTTGTGGCCTTGACCTGGAGGGCAATTTCTCTTTCCCTTGCCATGATAACTTTTATTTCAACTTGGAGGACCTTTCTTGTTATTGACTAACCACTTTTCTGTCAACCCTTATCATAGAAAATACCTCTGATCTATTGAATTCCAATACCCTCTATCTCTTGCATTTTGCTCATAAATTGACATTTACCGAATCTTTGCATTTCGAATAAATCCCAAAGCATGTCAATTGTAATCAACTCAGTGAGCATACCACTTTTCCCTGACTTATGCCACTTTGATGTGCTAGCCAGACTCCGCTTTGTGCAATCGGAAAGCTGGTAATGAATTTTGAAGTCATTTCTCACTTGTTCTGACAAAATAGACTCACAAGAGGGCTTAAATAAAGCAAGAGGGACATTGTAAGGAAACAATGGAAAGAGATGATATCTAGCAAGAAAACTACAAAGTAGATGTCACACACCCTTTTTCCTCTCATAGTCCGGGTTTAGACATTCATGGGGAACAACTCCTTTTGGGAATTGGTTGTTTGAATTTGAAGAGTCGCCACCTAACGGGTTTAAGGTGTGTTAGGGCACCTAGAGCAGATAACTCATAAATGGATTTACATTACCAGAGATTAGGGTAAGGGCTCGAAATAACCTTGAGGGGAAGGTGTGAAGCACCCCTCGCAGTCCACAATGGTGGGTTCCGACCAAACTCAATTATGTGAATTAATCATTTAACAGATAGGCGGTCTAAGCACATATACAAACAAAAGAAGTTTAATAGATAGGCAGTCTAAGCACACATACGTAAATAGAGGAAGTTTAACAGTAGGCAGTCTAAGCACACATTTGTAAATAAGGGAAGTTTAACAGATAGGCAGTCTAAGCACACATATGTAAATAAGGTGAGGGAAGTCCTAGGTTTGTTAGACTATGCGATCACATCTGTACAATACTCGATAAGCCTTCCTCAACTGGAGGGGTTACACGTGGTATTGGCGCACATGTTATCATATCCTTCTACTACCCAATTTCCCTCCCCTTGGTCATAACGTAAAGCGTTCTAGCAACCTTAAGGTGTATCTTATGCGTGCACTAACCGTCCCCTTACTTATATAGTCCCGGAGGTATTTAGGACTTCTAGTTGAGGTGGATCAAGACTCTCCTAAAATAAATGAAAGAAGAAAACTCTAGGAGACAAATGAAACATATAGGAATGGACCAAAGATAGAACAATTAAAAGGCTCATATTTTACCTCCAAAAATAAAGCAAGTAAGTGCACGTTCCAAACAACATATTTCAGATATTTAAGAAGGGCCGTAGAACAGGATATCTAGGTGAGCATAATAAAAAGAGAGTATATGATACTGCATTAAGGTAGAAGTATTAAAGAATGAATCATTTTGCCTATTGATTTTAGAATCTATTGAATCTGGGCAGTCACAAATGAGCAAAGTAGTTTCACAGTTTTTTTAGAACTTGATTACCTATAGGCTTGCCTAGGCGTAGATCTGTAATACCCTATAAACATACTGTCTAAATGCAATCAAAATTCTGAGATTCATTTTAAAATAGTTTGAGTTTAGTAAGTCCTATAGACACGCTGCCTGTGAGTAATAACTGAGTTTAGACTTATAGATCTGGCAGCTAAATGCAAGCACTAGTTTTAGCATCCCATAGGCATGCATCTAAATGTAACGATTAGTTTAAAAACATGCTGATGACTGATTTAAACATTGATGGTATGCCGAAATTGATCTTTCACAGGCAAGACTGAGTAATTTTAAAACCCCTATAGGCATGGTATCTAAAATCATAGTATTGTGACAACCTATAAGCACGACATCTAAACAAATATCGCAGCAAGTTTTACAGACATGTTATCCAGAATGCAAACTTGATTTTTTTGAATCCTACTGGTATGGTGTATAAGTGAACAAACATTGTAACAACGTATGTGCATGGTATCTAAATAAACGAGATATTGTGACAACATATAGCCTTTTCCAATAGTATATGTATAAGCAAACCTCCCTTTCACTAATCTCTCCAATATACATTAATAATGAAATACAAAAGTGAAATTGCTACAACTAAAGGGAGCCTGAATATAGGCCCAACAGATAAACCTAGCAAACCAGGCCTTCAACCAGTCCAAAAGTGCCATAACCTCGTAGTGCATCCAATAGTATCCTGGTATGTCAAAGTTCCCAAGGGCCTCAAGGACCCCGGGAAATTTTCACACCAGGAAAAACTCAAATTAACCCTTTGTGAGCAAGTTTTGGAAAGCCAACTCCAGTGTGTCAAAGTTTTGAGAAGCCTCAGGGATTCCTAAGCAATGCTTATACTAGAGGGGCAAGACCCTAGGTGTTCTAAGAATAAGAGTAGTGGTTGAAAAAATAAAAATAGTTTTAAGAAAAATAGTTTAGAAGTGAACAGAGTCATTGCAGCACTCTAAAACAAAAGTTTCAGCAACCAAATTGCAAACAGAAACATGGTCACAAAGTTTCAAAATAAAGACTCCCTTTGCCTAGATTTAGCCTAGTTCATTAGTTAACACTAGGTGGAATATAACATGTTGAGAACTAACAGCTGCACATAGAAGGGAGCAGGGGTTGGGAACATAGGAATCCTGAATCAGAAACACATAAAACAGGGTGAGATGTATGCTGATTAATACCAAGCAAGTTGGCATATTATAACAACCAGATTTCATAGCACTCAATATGAGCTAATGATGTTGATTAGAAGTGATAGACAGCAAATACATAAGTTTAAAAGGCCAGATTATATAGCACTAGGTAGGGCATAGTAACAAGAGTAATCCTGCTGACTTAAAGCAGTAGACAGGAAATACATAGAACTAATTGTAGGAGTAGCCAGGCTGATTAAAAGCAGTAAGACCTAAATACAGATGTAATCAATCTAATTACAGCAATAAACAGGAAATGCAAAAGTTTAAATATCGAAGAAAACATGTTAATTAAGATCAACAAACAAGAAAAGACATGAACTTGGCTGCACAGAAATAGTCAGAACAATGAACAGGAAAACACATGGGTATATCTTCAGTGTGTGTGAAAGGGTATTGAGAGGGGAGACAGACCGGTTAAAGGCAACAAACAAAGGATGAGAATGTGAGGAACTCAGCGGTCTAGCCTTGGCTTTCAGCCGGCTAGACAATATAGTAAATTCCAGTAGCAGCAAGAGGAGAGCAAAGTACGTGGGTGAGTGAGAGTTTCGTTATGAATTGTGTTCATGTCCTTAGAAGAAGCAGAATAAGAGCATATATACTACATAGTGAGGTAAAACAAATAAGGTAAAGAATGAATAACACCATAACATAAGGGTAATCAAATAAATATAGAATTAATTCATGTAAAGGAATGCAGAATAGAACTGTTAATTAGGGGTAATAACTTAATCAACAAAAGAAAGGGTTAACGAGGGCAAAGAATCCAAATCATATCAAATAGCGAATTAGTCAGAATCCCTAAACAATACGGATAATTTATTAAGGCAAGATATGTGAATATTGTAAATAAGGTAAAAGAAGAAATCCAGTAGTCAAACAAGCTTGATAGGGAACAAAAAATTAGGGAGTTATACCTATAACTAACTCTGATTGAAATTTAAATAAGGCAAGAAATAGGTTTAACAGTAAAATAGGGTTAGATCCCTCAAATCAAGTGATTAGTTTCATAAATAAGGCAACACGGGTAATCAGAGACCAATCAAAGAGTTAATCAACCCATAGACAAGAGATGTCAATTAAGAAACTCAAGATTAAGAAAAATAATCAAAGATCAGTAAATTAGTTTAGTAAACAAATGAAATCCTAGATACTTAGGCTAATCATTCAATTATTCAAATATTAACGGACAAGAGGTTGAAATCAAACATTGAATAGTCAAACAATTGGACCAAAAACATAACCACGCAAGAAATATCAAATTAACATAAAAACTTCATAAAACCTTTTGCAAAAACGGAAGTGGAAACCCCAGATAATTAGAAAGATACTTAGGGTTGATTAGTAGTAGGAAGATTGGGAGAACTTTAAAGAAATAGCCATGGAAACAAAAAGCACTTCAAACATGCAGAGATTCGAACAACAGAAATCAGAGAAATCAAAAAACCTAAAGTAGCGTAGTGCTAAAAATTAGTTCACAGTACAAAAGTAAAATAACCTTGAAGAACAACCATGGGAATTTGAAAACACTTCAAACATGCAAAGGATCGAACAACGGATAGTAAAGAAATCAAACCTAGGATAACATAATGCCAGAAATCGCCTAATAGTGAATAAACAAGAAACTCTTTAAAGAAAAATCGATGACGAAATCATAAACTTTCCAGATCTACAAATATCTGGATGAATTCATGTTTCAAATGAGGGTTTCAAGGAAGAATGAAAGGGTAAAGAGAATCCAGTCTCAAACAAGAGATTTGAATAGTAAATGCATCGAAATAGTAACACTCACAACCATAGACGGACTCTCAGAGAGTCTTGAGCCAGATCTGGTTAGATCCCTTCGAGATCTTTCCAAGAAATCATAAGAACGAGCAACCAGGAGACGTAAAAGATCAGTAGGAGCCTCAAACGACCATGGAAATCTATGGTTCGAGTGAGAATCGAACGGAATATGATTAGTTTTGGGTAGCCGCGGCTAAGGTTAGGTTTAAGTCTGAGAGAGATGGATAAGATTAGGGATTCTAAGGTGGCCGTTTGTGAATAATGGCTAGGTCTTTGGGGGGCCGTTTGGTTAAAAATGGTATGAAATGATGGTGGCCATTGTTCTCTATGATCAACGGCCAGGATTTAGAAGTTTTTGGGACCGTGTAAGATTTAATTGGGCTAGGGGTTGTTGGCTTGGGCCCGGTCTTAGTGGGTTAGGGATTTGTGTTGTTTAATTTAGAGTAGGTCCGAAAAAAGGGGTCATTTGTTAAATAACCATTTAATTGCTAATTTTTTTTAAAAACAGTAATTAAATTATAAAAAATGACTTTTATGCCTAGAAATATTTTAAAATAATTACATAATATTTTAAAAATATAAAATTTTATTTCCTAGTAAAATAATATAATAATGCATGTATGGGCTATAATTGCAAAGTAATTACAATTATTGTCACACCTCCTTTTTACGCACCTACCCCGAAGGATAGTGTACAAGGGAGTTTTTTCATTTTATGTGACATTATTTGAATCGGGATTATTTATTCAATTAGAGTCTCCACTTGGGATAGGTTTGGCTTTTGATATCCCAAGTCACCGATTTATCTTGAATCCCGAATCGAGGAAAATTTTCGACCCAATTGGAGTCTGCGAACCAGAAATTCTAAGTAAGGAATTCTGTTGACCCGAGGGAAGGTGTTAGGCACCCCCGGATCCCGTGGTTCAATTGACGACTTCCCAATTGGAGTCTGCGAATCAGAAATTCTAAGTAGGGAATTCTGTTGACCCGAGGGAAGGTGTTAGGCACCCCCGGATCCCGTGGTTCTCGCACGGTCGTTTAAACTATTATAAATAGCTACATATATGATTTTAAAACATGTTTTAACTTATGTGATTTTTTTAACTTTAAACTGCTTTTATTTTTTTATTTTTTTAAAAAGAATTACGTCGCGAAAATGCGTCTCGAACCACGTCACATAAATGCACCCGCGGTTTTTGACACATTTCGACTTCGTTGAGATTTGCATTTGGGTCACATAAATACGCACTCGATATTAAGTAGGTAATATTAGTTAATGACGAGCCTAAAGCGACTAACGTGTTATTAACTTCGCGGGAGGCCGTGGGGGTTCGCTAAATGGCACGTCCCGGATTCTAAGTATTTTAATATGAGCATTTAAAGAGGGCCCCGTAATTTATGCATTTTTATTTGGCGGAGCGTACCTCATTTATTAGTTAAAGGCCAACTTATAGCAAAACTATGATTTTCTATTTAATTTGTCTCTAAAGGGCCTAATTAATTAATATTACAAAATTCGGGCCTCAAATTCAAGTCCGAATTCAAACAAGAGGGTAAAACCTCTTAATTCGAATTCACTACCTAACTTGAAGGCCTAAATTCGCTTGTTTCCAAATTCATTTCCCAACATGTTATTGTACAATTCACGGCCAGTGAAATTGAAATTAATTAATCTAAATCATTATCACAAACCTTACACAATTTATTAACCATACTACTAATATTTTTAACATGTAAATTTGAGATAAAATGAGATGATTACATGAGTAAGTTGTTTGATAGCTAAATCAATAAGGAAGCTCACCAATTGGATAAACAAATTGTAAGAGAACATATTATATTCACATAAATTTCACAAACAACAAAAGTATGCAAACGTAGATATAGAACTACACCAAAGAAAGAAAATAACCTCAAAGTGAACCTTCACACAAGTGGGATGAACTACTGCTGAACGGACCAGCAATCGGAAGCCTCGAACGGAACATGACGACCCCACTAAACCTCGCCTTCACTCGACGGGCTCGAATCGGCACCTCGGATCTACTAGCGGAGAGCTCGTCGGGTCAACTCGCAAATGACCATCAGCTGCTCGTTCACTCACCTCTGTTACCGCCGAAATTCTTGAACGAGGTTTCACATGAATTTAAGATAGCTTCAAGTGGTTTACACGAGGTATTTTTCTGGTGATTTTTGGGGCTGATTTGTGATGGTTTATGGTACAGCAATGGAGTTCCTTTCATTGATGGATGCAATAGGCTAAGAAGGATTTACATGGTGTTGAAACTTTGTATTTTGGTGCTTGGGAAAGGAAGAAAATAGCTGAAAATAGCGAGAAGGAAGATAGCTCTATTTTTTTGTATGATTTCCAGCCCCTTCGTTCCCAGATCTGTCCCTCAGGTTTTCTGTTTTTCGTTCTTTCTGCCGCTGTATACCTCTTGTATTCAGAGTGTATATAGAGTGTATACATCACTCTCTCCCAGTTCCATTTTTTAACTCTTCCTAAAAAATCCCAGATCACTCTCTCTCTCGTCTTTCTCTATTTTTGTTCTCCTCCCTTTTTTATAGGAACTCAATTAGTGCAAAATTCATTACAAATCTCCTTTTTCTATTTTTAATTTCCCACTTAACTAGTGCCCTTTAATTTAAATAGCTAGTGCAAATACTAGACCTACCACTATGGAAGCTTTTCTGTTGAGTGAAAAATTGAACCGAAATTTTGGCTTGAAGCTGAAACAGCAACCCCGGGGAGGAACTCCAATCGGCTCAGTCGAACTCCATTGGCTTCCGTTTCCTTTCAGATTTTGACCTAAAGGCCTCTCTAAATTTTGTTCTTCTCTTCACTATTTTTGTCCATATGTGATTATGTGTTATTGGTGGTCGCTGGTTTCAGGGGGTGGTAGGGTGCGACGCGGGGTGTTTATTTTGTGTATTGTGGCTGCTGTATATAGAGTGGATATAGAGTATATACAGCTCTCTCCGCTCTCCCTCTAACATTTGATGTGTGTGATTTTATGGAGGGGTGAGGGTTTTGAGTGGTAGACAAGTGGGGGACAAGGAGTGGGTAAAGTGGGGAAAGTGGGAAGTGAGTGGGGAAAGTGGGTTGTGAGTGGAGAAAGTGGATTGTAAGTGGAGTAAGTGGGTAGTGAGCGGGAATAAATTAAAACATGGTAAAAAATTAGGTGTTCACAGCTGTCCCTATTTGCTCGGAAATACGAATAATTTTCGGGCAAAGATATAGTGAACCATGTGACTAAGTTTTGACCATATCGTTATTCAAAAGAGGAAGAAAATAAAAAGGAAAGGCGCAACCGAGTCCTGGTTTTGGACAACCTACATATCTTGGGTTATAAGGGAATCAGGTCGCGTATAGTTCAGAAGTGGATGAGGTGATGGAGTGATGAGTTCGAGATTCGAGTAAGGTGCCGTTCCGTCAAGGTTCCGGTCTACGGTCTTGTTATTACATCAAAGACAAAAATGAAAAAGGCTAACTAAGCCTGTCAACTATGGGTTACAAGGTTCCTATCTATAAGTCTTCTGAAGCTTGATCTTGAGTCTTGAGTGGTTC
This sequence comes from Nicotiana glauca, assembly GCA_026770625.1. Classification (NCBI taxonomy): domain Eukaryota; kingdom Viridiplantae; phylum Streptophyta; class Magnoliopsida; order Solanales; family Solanaceae; genus Nicotiana; species Nicotiana glauca. Next base: position 47,214 of record MU719958.1, read on the forward strand.
TTCATGCAGACTTTAGATTTGAACCTTGACGTTTGCTAGTTGCAGGTGCTAGCTCATCCTTCTTCAGCTTTTCAGATCAAGACCAGGTATGCAGCGCTTATGACCTCAGCCATATCTTGGGCAGTCCGCGTTTTTCTCCACTTCAGCACTTTGAGTTCACTTCTTTTTTGTTCTTTTTGTTATTTTCTTTATTTTGGATTGAGACTCATTTTTTGGTCATCTCGAATCCTGTTCTCCAAGGTATTACCTGCTTAGATACCAAAACAAACAAACGAACGAAATTTTTCTGCCCCAGTTTTTACTAGGAAAATTTCGTGAGTTATTTGCAATAAAAATCTGATCTTTTTTTTTTCTTTTTTTTTTCAAGAATTGTATTTATCTATGATGGAACAAATGAGGGGATTGGAGCCCTAATGTTGGCTAAGGGAAAAATACTCAACTCAGGGATTGGAGCCCTAATATTGGCTAAAGGGAAAAAATGCTCAACTCAGGGATTGGAGCCCTAATGTTGGCTAAGGATAAAAAGCTCAACTAAGGGATTGGAGCCCTAATGTTGGCTAAAGGGAAAAATCCTCAATTCAGGGATCGGAGCCCTAATGTTGGCTAAGGGAAAAAACGCTCAACTCAGGGATTGGAGCCTTAATGTTGGCTAAATGGAAAAAACGTTCAACTCATGGATTGAAGCCCTAATGTTGGCTAAGGGTAAAACGCTCAACTCAGGGATTGGAGCCCTAATGTTGGCTAAAGGGAAAACGCTCAACTCAGGGATTGGAGCCCTAATGTTGGCTAAAGGAAAAACGCTCAACTCAGGGATTGGAGCCCTAATGCTGGCTAAGGGGAAAACGCTCAACTCAGGGATTGGAGCCCTAAAGTTGGCCAAGGGAAAAAACGCTCAACTCAAGGATTGGAGCCCTACTGTTGGCTAAAGGAAAAAACACTCAACTCAGGGATTGGAGCCCTAATGTTGGCTAAAGGCGACTAGGGGATGGAGGCCCTATGTCTAAAAGGCGCAACTCAGGGATTGGAGCCCTAATGTTGGCTAAAGGGAAAAATGCTCAACTCAGGGGTTGGAGCCCTAATGTTGGCTAAGAAAAAAATGCTCAACTCAGGGATTGTAGCCCTAATGTTGGCTAAGGGTAAAACGCTCAACTCAGGGATTGGAGCCCTAATGTTGGCTAAAGGGAAAAATGCTCAACTCAGGGATTGGAGCCCTGATGTTGGCTAAAGGCGACTAAGGGATGGAAGCCCTATGTCTAAAAGGCGCAACTCAGGGATTGGAGCCCTAATGTTGGCAAAAGGCGACTAGGGAATGCAGGCCCTATGTCTAAAAGGCTCAACTCAGGAATTGGATCCCTAATGTTGGCGAAAAATGGTTGATATTGGGAATTCTAAACTAACCTTTTTTTTTTTTTGGAATTTTCTCCTTATTTCTCGTGTTTTTTTTTAATTTTCATTTTTTTAGTAAAAATGCAAGAAATAAATTGGAGGAAACTTCCCTTTTGGGTTGATTCCTTGCTGCAAAGCTGTTTCTAGCACTTGCGCATTTTTCCTTTTTGGTTGGACCTGCTTCTTGCACGGTTGCCTTGGATTGCACCTGATTCAATTTTCAAACGAGGAATAGTTGTTAGTTTGAAACAATGGTTGGTTTTTTGGCCTTGATTAGTTTTGATCACTCGATCCTAGCCCAGATTCTTTGATGAAATCTCAACTGCAACTATTTGCTCCCTGAGGATCGATTCATTTCAGGCCCTGGAAAACCTCTGATTTTTTCAGACTTTGCCATGATGGTTGGTCAGTGGAAATCAACTTTCAACTTTATTTCACCTTCGTAGGCATTTCCTTTTTTATTCTCTTTTTTCCTTTTTCCTTTTTCTTTTTGATTTATTTTTCATTTTATTTTTCTTCGGAACATTGGGGAACTTTTGTCTCCTCAAACTTTGTTGCAACGGCTAATCGCGTGGGACTTAACCTTTTCCAACTTTATTTCGCCTTCATAGGCCTTTAATTTTTGGCTTCTTTCTTCCAACTTCAATTTCAAAGCATTTGGGTACCTCGGCTTCTTCAACATTTGCCGAGGCGGTTAGCCACGTGGGATTCAACCTTTTCAACTTCAATTTGCCTTTGTAGGCATTTCAATTTGATTTTCTCCTTCCAAGAGTTTTCAATTTCAAAGCATCAGCTACCATGGTTGGTCGAAGTCGTCTTGATGCCCCTGATGAGGCTGGGTGCTTTTTTGCACATCGGCTTGTATGAAGCGAAAGCCCTGTAAATCAATCTTGCCATCCCTTCTTTGTCTCAGTTCCGAAATAGAATTAGACCGAAAGGGATTCAAAGAAAAATAAATAACGGATAGGACAATGAATTTAAACGAGAAGTATCCCTTTCAGGGAAAGGAAAGAAGAACTTATCTGGAGTTCATGCGGACTTCAATGAACATGACATGCCTTTTGGACTAAATGCCTGATCTGTGTAAACCGTCCGACTCTCAGAAATTCATCAAAATTCGAGAAACCTTGCCAGGACTTTGTTTGCGCCGATGGCTGTGAGGATCCTCTTTTCAATCAGGGGCGCCCTTTGCATGTTTTCACGAGATGACCTCACTCATTTCTCTTCTCACCATCGCCTTATAGTGCTCTTTGCGAGTTTTCACTAACAAGACTCTCTTATTTTTTCATTTCTCTGCTTACCATCGCCCCATGGTGCCCGTGTGGGTTTTCACCAATAAAACTCTCTCATTTTATTTTTCTCATTATATTATATCAGATCCAAGTAGCTATATTCTCTAATCCGTATACATTCTCGCCAATTAATCGGAAGGACTTGAACAGGGTTTGGGTAAAAAGGATTTGGATTGAGATACAACTTTAGAACCTTTCTGGCCAACCGTCGCCGAACCACTATAACTTTTGCCCCAGTTTCAACTTTGGAGGGGAATGTGGATTTTTTTTTTGGTGTGACTGAACCCCAGAGAGAGGCTGCCTACGTGTCCTTTCGGAATCAAGCCAAACGTAGTTCAGGGAACCTTTTTTTTGGTTTTCTTTTGTTTTTCCATTTTGTTTTGTTTTTCTCTTCTTCTTTTTTTTTCTTTTTTTTTTCTTTGTTTTCTCTTTCTTTCCTTTTTTTCCTCTTTTTTTTTTCAATTCCTTTATCCTTTTTCATTTCAATTTCTTTTTTTTTTCTTCATTTTATATTTCAATATCACTTTCAGGTTCCAAAGAGGGTAATCAAAGTAGAGTAACCGACTCAAATGTGTTTGCAAAGGGTTGATAGTGTTTGGGTAGCGAGAATGAAATCCTTCGTCATCTCAACCGGAAAATATTAGAACTATATGGAGGATCCAACATAGTACCTTTTGACTGCATTTGCATTGACAATTATTTCAAGGACATTTCCTTCGATGTGTCCCAAGTACAACACACTCTTTTGGTAGTACTCTTGTTGCAATGTATGTACCTTTCCAATCTGGACCCAATTTTCTTTTAGCTTTTCCACCTCTTTGTTTTATTTTCTTAAACGTTTCTTCATTGCGATCTAATCCTTGATTCATTATTTCGAGGTCTGACAGCTTTCAGGATCCGGGCATGAAGCCCGCAAGCATGTCGTGTTATTGAAATCTACATTTAACAAAACTAAAAAGAGAATAAGAAAGAAAAATGACAAGATTAAGAAAAGAGACATTCCTGGAAAATAAAATATTAATTTCTTTTGATTTTTTTTGATTTTTGATTTTTATTTTTTTTAATTTTTGAAGATAGAAGGGTTTACATTGGAAAATAAGGCAATAAAGTAAAAACATCCAGATCACACCTTGAGATAATCCGGACGCAGAAATGATAGCAAAACTAGCTACCGAGACTCTCGTCTAATGGGGAACTTTCAGGTTTGGCAACCATTTTTTTGGCTTTTCTTCTGTCTCGGCAATGGATGCAACGGCTTTCAGTGCTGGATCAAACTCCTCAGCTTCTCAAACCATTCCGACTATTGGCCTGATGTTGTGGGCAGGCAACAGACTGTTCATCACATCAGGAGCTTCTTCATCCCGAAAAATGATTTTTTCAGCTTCAATCAAATCTTCAACTGCCCTTTTAAGGGTCCAACAGTCCTCTGTACTGTGTCCCACTGCCCCAGAGTGGTATTCACATACAGCATCAGCTCGGTGCGAGGGGGACTCGAGGTTCGGCCAGTTCGGCCGGTTCGGGGCCACTAGCTACAATAGATCTAGCCTGATTAGCTTTTGGAACAAGCTTGAATACGATTCACCAATAGGGGTGAACTAATTCTTTCTGAAAGGATCTCTTGGGCGAGGATTGTACTGGGGAACATCTGATTGGGGATTATATGGAGCTTGGTAAGGATGGGCATTTCTAGGAGGTGGAGCTCGGCTTTGTGTATAATGTTGTGGCCACGTGCAAAGTTGCGCGTTCATCACCACATACTAAAAAAACCAACCAACTGAACAGAACCTGGTGTCACGCCCCAAAATCCAAGGAGCACGACTGGCGCTCAACCGAGTAAACCCGACCGAGCAAGCTTTTTAGGTCTCATTCTACCCAAACTAACTCATGAATAATTAGGAGATGGACTCCATTAATAAAATTCTATAAACATATAATTAATAATTTCCATTTCATTTTTCATTAGCAACTTCATTCTCCACTTTAAAGGTATTACAAGTTGTATACATCATTTCCAAACATCAGTATTTCTATTTTAATTTCCAATACCCGACACTACCCACAACCTGTCTACGGAGCCTCTAAATACAACTAAAGAAAAATATGGAAATGCCGGGAACAAGGCTCCGGCTATACTTTACACAAATACCAAAATAGGCTCTGGAATAAAAGTGGCATGAGCCACGCAGGGCCCCGAGAGGAATGAAACTCACCAATGCAGCTGACGGAAAGTGGAGGAGGTGCTACTGTCAGTGGACTGGAGTACCTGCTATAGAACCACCTACAATCATAACACGAATGTAGCGCCCCCGGCAAAAGGGACGTCAGTACATTTGAATTGTATTGGTACGTATAACTAAACACCATTTTACTAGAAAGAACTATCAAACAGGTACAAGTAAATAACATGGGTAAATCAAAGATGCAATTCATATAACCTTTTATACAATTTTCCAAAACATACATTGGGGCATTTCTTTGACATGTTCACCACTGTTCTCATTACCACCGCCATCTCGAGCGGAGTCCAGTCACGACCCTACCGGCTAGGTCACCTCATTGGAGGCACTACTCTCAATCAATATTTCATTTCCCTTATCCGGAATTCAATATCAGCATATTACCACCATGTGTGTGGCATGGTGTCCGATCATGACCCGATCGGCTAGGTCGCCTTGCCTAGGCATTACTCCATTCTCATTAGTCAACACCTCCAAATCTTTATTCCACACATATCATAACAATTCCTGGGCACTCATGGCCACCATCATCACATCGTTTTC
>MU719958.1:57590-75943 GCA_026770625.1 Nicotiana glauca
CATAATAGTGAGGTTAATTAAATCATATCATATAGTTGGATAACTAGTCGAGACATTGAGATGATATAGCATTAAAGATTGCGGGTAAACAACACATGATGCAAGACAAATCATAGAAGGTGAGGGAGCTTTATGGAAGTAACCTCTACATTGTAACCACTAGGAAGAGGGGTAATATAAAGCGATTACGAGAAGCTACCCCTTTTTTTAAAGAAGATCTCTGTATAAAGTCACGTGATGTATAGCTCTAGAATTCAAAAATTCAATTGTGTAGCAACTCAACTTTATAATGAATCATTACAACACACTTCTATACAACCAGCTATTACAAGCCATATGGGGAGATGCTATAAGACTTGACTGAGAGAAAGGTTTTGACATACGAATGTGTTACTAGGTGTATTTCTCCTTGGACAACCCAAAATCAAAAGGCGAGACTTAGACTGATAAGTAGATGTTTGGACTAGCACAAGTGTAGATAATCCATTATCGGAAAAAGATCATTCAATTTCGGAAATTGCAGTAGGCTATCAACCCTTGATGAATCTTGAGGTGATATGAGAACCCAATGAGATAGTATGGAATAATCGTGGAGGGTTTGCAGATTTTCATAGTTAGTTCTTCATGGATTTTTACTTGAGAAAGTTAACACATGTTAGAGGTGTAAAGAGAAGATAAACATTTGTTATGAGCTGGGCATGTCTCTGCTATATTAACTCCCAACTGCAATATACGACCAGGCCACAAGCAACCTTAATACTAGAACAAAGTGAGCAACATACAGCGGGAGGTACCAAGTGGACACGTAAGTTATAGCAACACAATATTTTCCTATGAAGGGGATGTCAGGATCCCAATTTTCAGAGGGACTTTGTGCACACGGTGACCATTCCGATTTACATGCACTCCTGTGATAGGTGTTAAGGTATACCCTTATGTTACTAGGAAGTGAGAAGCTTTCATGGTGATATTCGCAAGAGAGTAGATTGACTATTCAAACTATTTAATCCATATACACAACTGAGTAAAACAGTGACTCGAGAAGGATCACAACGTTGGGATACTTTGCATGGAACTTGACACCACATAGGAAAACTTTACATGTATAGGCTCAAGCGAGTAGATTTTGTCCAATTAAATAAAAAGATTCTGTAAGAAATTCATCGGATATAATCCCTTGGTGAGAAGTTAGGAAAATCAAGTGGGAAGTATCAATAGTGTTATAGCTCCATTCAGGAACATACTTATAGAGCTCAATTCCATAGGAGGTTGTGAATAATAAAACTGTGATTGGCAGACTTTGTAAATAATACGTCCCATTCAAAGAGTCGATACATGGAATGTTTTGTTATTCAACACCTTGTTAAGACCAAATTTATGAGAACTCTTCAATATGGATGTGAGTAGAAATTCTGATTTGACTCACTTAACGACGTTAGGTTGATAGGGAAATAGCTTAATCGATACCCCTCGACTCCACATCTCTAACGTACGTAGGTAACATGCTGACATACCACATGATCTGATGGTACAGAGATATCAATAGGGACAAGGACACTCCCTTCTTAGCGATACGTTTTACCAATCTATCCATATCTCAGTACATTCTCCTAACAAGTCCTTGGCCAATCCACTCGGACTCAATGGTGGGACTTACATGCTTCAAATTCGCGGATTATGGCATCAAGGTTACCAATCTTGAGAATAAGACTTAGAGAGGAAATTAGCTCCCTAACTTGAGCTCTATTGCATGATTGGAGTATCAAAGAAGGGTGAAATTCCTAAATGTCCGAATAGCCTCCAACTTATAGATGTGGTTGACAACACATCGATAAGAAGGACTCTACTAGATACAGCTCCGAGACATCCTAGGACACTTTAAAACCTTACGCTCTGATACCAAGTTTGTCACGCCCCAAAATCCGAGGAGCGCGACTAGCGCTCAACCGAGTAAACCCGACCGAGCAAGCCTGTTAGGTCTCATTCTACCCAAACTAACTCATGAATAATTAGGAGATGGACTCCATTAATCAAATTCTATAAACATATAATTAACAATTTCCATTTCATTTTTCATTAGCAACTTCATTCGCCACTTTAAAGGTATTACAAGTTGTATACATCATTGCCAAACATAAGTATTTCTATTTTAATTTCCAATACCCAACACTACCCACAACCTGTCTACGGAGCCTCTAAATATAACTAAAGAAAAATATGGAAATGCCGGAAACAAGGCTCCGGCTATACCTTACACAAATACCAAAATAGGCTCCGGAATAAAAGTGGCATGAGCCACGCAGGGCCCCGAGAGGAAAGGGGCTCACCAATGCAGCTGACGGAAAGTGGAGGAGGTGCTACTATCGGTGGACTGGAGTACCTACTATAGAACCACCTACAATCATAACACGAATGTAGTGCCCCCGGCAAAAGGGACGTCAGTACATTTGAATTGTACTGGTATGTATAACTAAACACCATTTTACTAGAAAGAACTATCAAATAGGTACAAGTAAATAACATGGATAAATCTAAGATGCAATTCATATAACCTTTCATACAATTTTCCAAAACATAGATTAGGGCCTTTAAGTCACATGTTCACCACTGTTCTCATTACCACCGCCATCTCGAACGGAGTCCGGTCACGACCCGACCGGCTAGGTCACCTCATTGTAGGAATTACTCTCAATCAATATTTCATTTCCCTTATCCGGAATTCAATATCATCACATTACCACCATGTGTGCAACATGGTGTCCGATTATGACCCGATCGGCTAGGTCGCCTTGCCTAGGCATTACTCCATTCTCATTAGTCAACACCTCCAAATCTTTATTCCACACATATCATAACAATTCCTGGGCACTCATGGCCACCATCATCACATCGTTTTCTATTTTCAATATTCATTTTACAAGTTGTGATCATAGACACATATATTAAAGATAATTCAAGTTGCAATCACAGGCAAGTGAGCACATAGCTAGCATGAATAATTCTTTGTTTCGATGTTGGCTTATAGCCCAAGTATTTCAACGCATAACTGTACTTTTTCATCCTTCTCTAATTATCAAGAAATGGTACATTATTCACGTTGAGGCACATCCTTCACGTATATGTATAGATAATTTCAAATCAATTAATGCGTAATAACAATCAATACACTAACCAATTCAACTCTTACCATACTTTCATAAATGATAACGGAGCTCAATTTCTAAAAAAAAGGGGGTTTTAGCCATACATACCTTTCTTGAGCTTTTCCTTAATTACTACAATATTTCGGAAATTCTAGCAACTTCAATCTATTTTGAGACATAGCAAAATTGAACACAAATTAGGAAGATATTCATAATTCTAGCTCATTTGAGCATTTTATCAAATACTAGTTGGGCATCTTGATTTCAAATCCCCTTTTCAAGATTTTGTTCATTCCCTAACCCAATCTTTAATTATTTATGTTAAACAATCTTCCCATAAACCTAAGTTGTACATGTATGTATACATAATAGTATTACACCCAATAATCATACCTCAATACCCCATCTTATACTCCAAACTCGAAATTAAAACCAAGGTATAGAATCTTACCTCTTCGGTGAAGAACTTGTGATTTGGTTCTTTGATTATTGAAGATTGATGCAAGATTTGGATGATTTAAATGTTGGGATTTTCCTTCTCTATCTAAAATTCTCTCACCACTCTCTAAAATCAGTAGAAAATGACCCCAAATGAAGCCCCAAAGGCTATATATCAAAATGGGATCGGGTTATAAAAATTAGAAAATTAACCCTCCGTAAAAGGGTCTGCGATAGCAGAATGGACCGCAGATCTGACATGGTAGCCACATAGTGAATCGCAGAATCGCTACCCAAAACTGGGCTACACTGGCCCAGTCTGCGACCATATTTGCAATTGCAGATAAAAAATGCGGACCGCATTGTGATTCTGCGATCGCAGAATTGACACAGGATCGCATTTTTTCCAGCCTTCGGTAGTTTGATCATAACTTTGTGTAGGAATGTCCAAATGACGAACAGTTTGAAGCATTGGAAACTAGACCCGAAGACCTTTCATTTTATAAGTTATTCATCACGTAAAACCTTATATATATTTAGATATTCTCATTCAAAGTAGGGACTAGTGCAAGATCATTGAAAATTTTAACCTATTATGGACTTTTCCAATTTTTTTCTTAGACTTAGGCCTTTCCTTGGACCCCAAATTACTTACTACAAGACTTATACACATATTTACCAAATCCAATGGATTTCACCATATTAATAGCACATAAAATTATTATAATAAGCTTACGTGACACAACAAAATCCTAAATCACTTAGCGAAAATTTTCGGGGCCTTACACCTGGCTAATTTGCTCACACCAACAACCTTATTAGTTTTGAGACATTTAACATATAGGAAATCGCACGTTGGGATGCAATGCACCTAACAGTTAAACGCTTCTACCATGTGTTTGAATAGGTTGCATGTTCATCCCGGCCTTAATTAACCCCTTTTATTTTCAATCTACACCTTTTTTCTTTGATTTCTGCCTCTATTTGATCACTCTGATTTTCTTTTTCATCTTGTTTTTGTCGCTCTTTTATTTTTAGCACTCTCTATTCTTTTTTTTTCACTCTTTTTTTTCTACTCAATTTATCTTCGATTTTTTTCCAATTTATTTTTTCACTCATCTAATTTTATGGCTATGATCGAATCCGATGGGGATTGCCTATGTATCATTACCTCGAATGAATCAGATCTTGCGTAGTTCGAGGGATTGGGAATGGCGTAAGTAAACTAACTCTTTTTTTTTGGAATTTTTGAAAAAAATGCTTTAAAACAATAAAGGAATTTTTTTTTTTGATTTTTGTTTCTTTTTGGAATTTTCTCAAAAAAAATGCTTTAAAAGAAGAAAAGTATTTTTTTTTGGATTTTTGAATTTGACTCTATTTTTATTTTTGAAAGAAAGACTTCAAAAAATTTCTTTTCTTTTGATTGGAACTTTGGAATTTTTAGAAGTAAAAAGTAAATATTTTTGTTTGAATTTTCATTTGTTTTATATTTTTCTATGGAAGAAAGAAAATATTTTTGGATTTTGAATGTTACCTCTTAATTTCGAAATAATGACTATTAAGAAAATATTTTGGATTTTTGAGTTTTTTATTTGTTTACAAAAGCACTTCTAAAGAAAAGTGAAAATATTTTTGGACTCAAATTTTCAAAGTTTTTATGGATATTTACAAAATAAAGACAGCTAAAGAGCATTTTTTTGGATTTTTGTTTCTGATATTTTTTGGATTTTTGTTTCTTTGAAAAAGACTTCAGAATGAAGGAAACCCGTATTTTGGATTTTGATTTTCATTGCTTTTTCTTTTTTCGTATGAAAGACATTAGATATAAAGAAACCATTTATTTATTTTTTGAGTTTAAAAACTACTTTTTTTTTGAATTTTCTAAGGAAAGATTTTTAAAGAAGGAAGTAAAGGAAAATATTTTTTTGGATTTTTTGAAAATTGGGGACGGAACCGATGAGGTTTGCCTACGTATCTCATATCCGGTAAGAATCAGATCCGCGTAGTTCGGTCAATGTTGACGGAACACGGGAAACATGGCACTTGAATTTTTTGTTTTTTTTTCATTTTGAAATAACTTTTCTCTTTTTTTTTTTTTAGAATTTCGGCAGAGTTTCAGAATTTTCTAGATATATACCTCTCACCTTTTTTTTTTGATTTTCTTTTTCTATTCTAGAAGCCGGCCAACATGCAGATCCGAAGCACATAAATGCATAAAAACAAGTAGGATGCATCAGGATGGTCTTTTTCATTTCAGGTTCCTTGTCCTAGACGGACCCAACCCCTATGTTGAGTCCCCTAAGTCAAATGCACATGATGCAAATAAGTGTTCCTACTAGGGATCCAGCATGAAGTCAAGTTATTCTAGGTTCCAAACCTGGGTGTATGTCCTAGACTATGTACCCGGGCGGACAACTCGAGTCGAGGAGGGGGCTACGCACCGGGGACCCACAAGATCGTCCGGCTTAGTAACTTGTCCGAGCCTCTTTTTTTATTTCAGGGTATGACACTAATAGAGTAGGGAGTCTCAACCAGTAAGCACATCCCCAGAGGTGAGAAGAGAAGGGTTTCGTCACAATTTATATACATTCCAGATAATATCAAAGCGGTAAAGCACTTAGCACATTTAGCATGAAACATGTAGGAAAATCAGATAAAGCCAAATATAACAGTTATTCTAAGCTCGAATTCTTAAACCCTGAACCAAAATTCTGGGTTTATTTTCCCAGCAGAGTCGCCAGAGCTGTCACACCTCCTTTTTACACACCTACCCCGAAGGATAGTGTACAATGGAGTTTTTTCATTTTAAGTGACATTATTCGGATCGGGATTGTTTATTCAATTAGAGTCGCCACTTGGGATAGGTTTGGCTTTTGGTATCCCAAATCACCGGTTTATCTTGAATCCCGAATCGAGGAAAATTTTCGACTTCCCAATTGGAGCCTGCGAACCAGAAATTCTAAGTAAGGAATTATGTTGACCCGAGGGAAGGTGTTAGGCACCCCTGGATCCCGTGGTTCAATTTCTGACTTCCCAATTGGAGTCTACGAACCAAAAATTCTAAGTAAGGAATTCTGATGACCCGAGGGAAGGTGTTAGGCACCCCCGGATCCCTTGGTTCTAGCACGATCGCTTAAACTATTATAAATGGCTACATATATAATTTTAAAACATGTTGTAACTTATTATTTTTTACCTTTAAACGGCTTTTATTATTATTTAAAAAAAAGAATTGCAACATCGTGAAAACGCGTCTCAAACTACGTCACATAAATACACCTGCGGTTTTTGACACATTTCGACTTCGTTGAGATTTGGATTTGGGTCACATAAATGTGCACCCAATCTTAAGAAGGTAATATTAGTTAATGACGAGCCTAAAGCGACTAAAGTGTTATTAACTTCGCGGGAGGCCGTGGAGGTTCGCTAAACGGCACGTCCCGGATTGTAAGTATTTTAATATGAGCATTTAAAGAGGGCCCCGTAATTTATGCATTTTTTTGGCGGGGTGCACCTCATTTATTAATTAAAGGCCAACTTACATCAAAACTATGATTTTCTATTTAATTTCTCTCTAAAGGGCCTAATTAATTAATATTACAAAATTCGAGCCTCAAATTCAAGTCTGAATTCAAACAAGAGGGTAAAACCTCTTAATTCGAATTCGCTACCTAACTTGAAGGCCTAAATTCGTTTGTTTCCAAATTCATTTCCCAACATGCTATTGTACAAATCACGGCCAATGAAATTGAAATTAATTAATCTAAATCATTATCACAAACCTTACACAAATTATGAACCATACTACTAATATTTTTAACATGTAAATTTGAGATAAAATGAGATGATTACGTGAGTAAGATATTTGATAGCTAAAACAATAAGGAAGCTCATCAATTGGATAAACAAATTGTAAGAGAACATATTATATTCACATAAATTACATAAACAACAGAAGTATGCAAACGTAGATATAGAATTACACCAAAGAAAGAAAATAACCTCAAAGTGAACCTTCACACAAGTGGGATGAACTACTGTTGAACGGACCAGCAATCGGAAGCCTCAAACGGAACATGACAACCCTGCTGAACCTTGCCTTCACTCGACGGGCTCGAATCGGCACCTCGGATCTGCTAGCTGAGAGCTCATCGGTTCAACTCGCAAATGACCAGTAGCTGCTCGTTCACTCACCTCTGTTACCGCCAGAATTCTAGAATGAGGTTTTACATGAATTTAAGATAGCTTCAAGTGGTTTACACGAGGTATTTTTCTGGTGATTTTTGGGGTTGATTTGTGATGGTTTAATCGTGAAGCAATGGAGTTCCTTTCATCGATGGATGCAATAGGCTATGAAGGATTTACATGGTGTTGAAACTTTGTATTTTGGTGCTTAGGAAAGGAAGAAGATAGCTGAAAATAGTGAGGATGAAGATAGCTCTGCTTTTTTTGTATGATTCCCAGCCCCTTCGTTCCCAGATCTGTCCCTCGGGTTTTCTGTTCTTCGTTCTTTCTGCTGTTGTATACCTCTTGTATTCAGAGTGTATATAGAGTGTATACAGCACTCTCCCCCAGTCACATTTTTTTTAACTCCTCCTAAAAAATCCCAGATCACTCTCTCTCTCGTCTTTCTCTATTTTTGTTCTCCTCCCTTTTTTATAGGCACTCAATTAGTGCAAATTCCATTACAAAATAGCTAGTGTCCTTTAATTTAAATAGCTAGTGCAAATACTAGACCTACCATTATGGAAGCTTCTCAGTTGAGTGAAAAATCAAACCGGAATTTCATCTTGAAACTGCAACAACAACCCTGGGGAGGAACTCCAATTGGCTCAGTCGAACTCCATTGGCTTCCGTTTCCTTTCAGATTTTGACCTAAAGGCCTCTCCAAATTTTGTTCTTCTCTTCACTATTTTTGTCCGTGTGTGCTTATGTGTTATTGGTGGTCTCTGGTTTCAGGGGTGGTAGGGTGCGACGCGGGGGTGTTTATTTTGTGTGTTGCGGCTTCTGTATATAGAATGTTTATTGAGTGTATATAGATTGTATATATCTCTCTCTGCCCTCCCTCTAACATCTGATGTGTGTGATATTATGGAGGGGTGAGGGTTGTGAGTTGTAGACAAGTGGGGGACAAGGAGTGAGGAAAGTGGGGAAAGTGGGAAGTGAGTGGGGAAAGTGGGTTGTGAGTGGAGAAAGTGTTGAAAGTGGGTAGTGAGCGGGAATAAATTCAAACATGGTCAAAAATTAGGTATTCACAATTATAACCCCCAAAAATACAAAATGTGGATATTTGTGAAATAATTAAAACTTAGTACAAATTAAAATGATAAAATTATACCACAAAATTATTATAAAACTATTTGTGATGCAATTAGTGATTTATTTTATGAATAAAAAATGTTGAGATAAATTAATTAAAATCTTTTAAAAATGTAGAAATTATAAAAATACTAATTGATGCCAATGCATAGTTTTGAAAATATTATAGGAAAAAATTGGGTATCAATAGCAGCCCCTCCTTACTTGGGAAGGATGAAAGAGTTTTCGGGTAAAGAAATGATGGCCAATTTTGACTGAATGGGATGTTTTAAAAATATAGAGGTTGAAATCTTATCTTTGAGCTGCGTACATATCCCTAATTTACAGGAATCAGGCCATGTGTAGTTCCGAACCCATCGATGAATGAAGCCAACAGAGTTATTATAGGAATGGTAGCTAGTTTCATTAAAAGGTCATTTTTGTGAAGGCTGAGGTCGGATAAAGTTATGGTTGCGGATCTGAAATGTATCGAATGTATTATAGGGGAGATAGATGGATATCACGAAGTAGGATGGGTAACTGATGAGAGTCGATTATGAATGGTAATGTGAAAAATGGTACGAGCGAAAATCGGAGCGAAGGCTGCTCCTGTTTGAAAAAGGGTTACCTCCGGGATCACCTGCAAAACTCAATATACTATGCATGCAAGTACATAGATTACTGTGAGAATTTAAACGTGATACAAATTCCCTTTGGACCATGAAATATTGTGTTTGGACGGCGCGGATGAAGTCCTTAGACTATGATGTCCTGGGCCATGAATTGTGAGATAGGAGATTTGCAGGCCATGCAATGATGTTCTCGGGCCATGAAAATAGTGCTCCGAACCATGACACCTTTGAATAATGATATACAAATTTGAGAGATCCTCGGGCCATGCCATGGTATCTTATGGCTATGGGGATGATTCATTTAGACAATGACACCTTTGGAAGAGTTGGCGATATTTTAGCCCCATGAGATGCAATAATATGATTCTAAAACCAACAAGATAAGTCTTAGTCTTGTGAAGCTGAGGGCAGAGCTTAGCCCAAAAGAGGAGCAAATAGATAGTGCCGGAGAGATAGCTCTTAGTCTTGGCAACTATAGTCGATGATTGGCCTAATACAAATAGGAGGTAGAGCTCAGCCTCATGCAAGATTCGGGACATGGCTTAGTCCCATGCAAACGGAAGGTAGAGCTTAGCCTTATGAAAATATGGAGGCAAGCCTTAGCCTCATGCAGATATGGAGGCAGGGATTATCCTCATGCAATATTGAGGGACAGAGCTTAGTCTCATGCAAAGAGAAGGCAATGCTTAGCCTAATGCAGACATGGAGGCATGGCTTAGCCTTATGCAAGAGAAGGTAGTTCTTAGACTTATATAAATATAGAGGCAGGGCTTAGCCTTATACAGATGTGGAGGCAGGTCTTGGTCTCATGCAAGATTGGGATACAGAGTTTAGTCTCGTGCAAAGCGAAGGAAGTGCTTAGCCTTATGCAGATACGGAGTTTGGGCTTAGCCTCATGAAAGAGAAGGCAATGCTTAGCCTTATGAAAATATGGAGGTATGGCTTAGCCTTATGCAAATATGGAGGCAGGTCTTAGCCTAATGCATGATTGGGAGATAGAGCTTAGTCTCCTACAAAGAGAAGGCAGTGCTTAGCCTTATGCAGATATAGAGCGGGCATAGCTCATACAAGAGAAGGCGGTGCTTAGCCTTATACAAATATAGAGGCATGGATTAGCCTCATGCAGATATGGAGGCATGGCTTAGCCTCATGCAGATATGGAGGCAGGGCTTAGCCTTATGAAAGATTGGGAGACAGAGCTTAGTCTCATGCAAAGAGAAGGCATTACTTAGCGTTATGCAGATATGGAGGTAGGGTTTAGCCTCATGCAAGAGAAGGCAGTACTTAGCCTTATGCAAATATGGAGGCAGGGATTAGCCTCATGCAGATATGGAGGAAGGGCCTAGCCTCATGCAAGATAAGGTAATAATTAGCCTTATGCAGTGAATAGGTAGCAAATATGGGTAGAGTATTTCTTAGCTGGAGATATATTCGGTGTCTGGTGGCCCGATTGATAGGGATTTAGCTACGTGTATATATTTGCGAATGCTACTGTTACGTTAGACATGCCTACGCTAATAAAAATTGTAAATTTTGTAAGGCGAGGTTGGTTCGTGCCTTCGTCTTCTAGCTTTGTTCCGCTTCGTTCTGGAGGCCTCATTTGAATTTCCTGGAGTAACACTTGGCTGACATGGAAATAGAGTTTTCGACAATATGCACTTATTGATGGTACTAGAGTTACTTTTAGAATACACAGTGAAATATTGAGTAATTTTAGATGAACTAATGACTATAACTCATTTTAGAGACATTGCGACTTTCTTGTATTAGAATTTTGAGTGTCCTCCTCAAAATTCTGCCCTAGTTTGGTAAATGATACTTCAGACGTTTGCAAGTGACGAAACTTGTTGAACCTTCTTCGGAATTTGAGAATCCTTCTCAAAATTCTGCCTCAGTTTCTTAACCAATTTCTAACTTTCTGGCATATGATGGCGTCGGCTGGACTTGCTCCGGAATTTTGAGGGTCCTCCCCAAAATTCTGCCCCAGTTTCTTGTTTTGGGGAAAATGAAAATTTTATTATGATATGACCAGACCCACAGGACTTCTTACGTATCCCATCTTAAACTGGAATCAGGTCAGCATAGTTCAATTATATCATATAAATGCGTATAATCTAAGCATAGTATCTCTTGATTGTCACTTAATTGATTGGTATTGGCCAAAATTTTCCGTCCATTTATGCAAGTATGAGTGCTCTTTCTGTTAGTACCCGGTGAACCATGTAGGGACCTTGCTAGTTGGGAGAGAATTTTCCTTTACCTTCATCTTGATGTGGGAAGATCTTTTTTAGCACCAGCTATCCTGGTGCAAAGTGTCTTGGTTTGAACCTTTTGTTGAAAGCTCTGGACATTCTGTTATGATAAAGCTGACCGTGACATACTGCAGTCATTCTTTTTCATTCTATGAGGGCTAGTTTCTCATAGCGACTCCTTATCTATTCTGTATCACTAAGTTCGGCTCCTGTATGATTCTCAAAGAGGGAATCTCTACCTCAGTCGGGATGAAAGATTCGGTACCATAGACCAGCAGATAGGGAGTTTCCCCTAATGATTTGCGAACCGTAGTGCGGTATCCCAATAAGGCAAAGGATAACTTCTCGTGCCATTGCTTGTGGTTTTGTACCACCTTCCTTATTATTTTCTTGATGTTCTTGAAGGCAGCTTCCACAGCTCCATTCATTTGAGGCCTATATGCGGTAGGGTTTTTGTACTTGATTTTCAAGGTTTCATGCATAACTTTCATCAGATCACTATTGAAATTGGCGGCAATATCAGTGATAATGGACTCGGGAACTCTGAATCGGAAAACAATACGATCCTTAACAAAGTCCACTACAACTTTCTTGTTTACAACTTTGTAGGATGCCGCCTCTACTTATTTTGTGAAATAGTCAATGGCCACTAAAATGAACCTATGCCTGTTTGAAGTAGTGGGCTTAATCTACCGCTGACATCCATTCCCTAGGCAGCAAAATTCCAAGGTGCACTTGTTGCATTGAGCTCATTAGGTGGTACCCTTATCATGTTTGTACGTACCGGATGCAATCCGTTTCCATGGCCATCCAAAAATATCAAACTCTGAGTAACTTCTTGGCTAGAACGAAATGGTTCATGTGTGGTATGCAAGTTCCGGCATGTATCTCTTCAACCAGTCTGGACTCCTCCTTTGCGTCAACATATTTCAATAATCCCAAGCTAGGGGTTCTTCTGTACAGTGTTCCTCCATTTTGGAAGAAATGATTGGATAGCGTCCAAAGTGTGCACTTTTGAATATGGTTCGCATGTTCCAGATATTCACCTTTATCTAATTATTCCTTGAGGTTATGGGACCAAGGCTTTCTATCCGTTTCCTCTTCAACATGAGCACAATAAGCCGGTTGAATATTGATCCTCACTAGTATGAGATCAATCAAATTCTTATCTAGGTGTTGTATCATTGATGTCAAGGTGGCCAGTGCGTCCGTGAACTCATTTTGAATTATGGGCACATGTTTGAACTCTATCTTTATGAACCTTTTCATCAGCTCTTGCACGTGATACAAATATGGTAGTATCTTGGAGTTCTTTGTAGCCCATTCTCCTTTAACCTGATGTACTAGGAGATCCAAATCGCCAATTACTAGCAACTCATATATGTTTATGTCGATGGTCAAGTTGAGCCCCATGATTCAAGCTTCATATTCTGCCATATTGTTGGTACATGGAAACCCGAGTTCCACAGATACCAGGTAATGCTGACCTATTTCTGATACTTAGACTGCTCCAATACATACTCCTTTGATATTTTCAGCTCCATCGAAGAACATCCTCCAACCGTCGTAAGATTCCATAATGTCCTCTCCTACAAATGATACTTCTTCATCGAGGAAATATGTTTTCAAGGGTTCGTATTCTCCTCCAATAGGATATTCAGCAAGATAGTCGAACAATGCCTGTCCTTTGATTGCCTTCTGAGTTACATAGATGATGTCGAACTCACTTAACAATATCTTCCATTTGGATAACTTCCCAGTCCGCATGGGCTTCAGAAATATTTACTTTAGAGGGTCCATTCTGGATATAACGTACATGGTATAAGCATAGAAGTAATGCCTTAATTTCTGAGCTGTCCAGGTCAAAGCAGAGTAAGTGCATTCCAACAGAGAGTATCATGCTTCATAAGGTGTGAAATTCTTACTCAAGTAGTATATGGCTTGCTCTTTTCTCCATGTCTTGTCATGTTGCCCCAAAACACATCTGAAAACTCTATCTAATACAAATAGATAGAGTAGCAAATGTCTCCCAGGTTTTGGTGGGACTAGGACTGGTGGTGTGGACATGTATTCGTTGATTTTGTCAAAAGCCTTTTGACAATCTTCGTTCCAGCTCATTTCAGCATCTTTCCTCAACATCTTAAAGATGAGTTCACATATAACTGTGGACTGTGCTATGAAGCGACTGATATAGTTAGGACATCCCAGGAAGCTCATTATTTCCTTCTTGCTCTTTAGTGGCGGTAACTCTTGAATCGACTTAACTTTGAATGGGTCCAACTCAATTCCCCGACAGCTAACAATGAATCCCAATAACTTTCCTGCGGGAACCCTGAATGCACATTTTGCAGGGTTCAGCTTTAAATTGTACCTCCTTAACCTGTCAAAGAACTTTCTCAAGTCTGTTATGTGATCCGCGACCCTCTTGGATTTGATAATGACGTCGTCAACATACACCTCTATTTCTTTGTGTATCATATCGAGGAAGATAGTTGTAATGCCTCTCATGTAAGTAGCCCCAACATTCTTTTGACTGAATAGAATCATTTTGTAGAAGTACACCCCATGGTGTAATAAAAGTTGTTTTCTCTGCATCTTCTTCATCTATCCAGATCTGGTGATAATTCTCGAAGCAATCTACAAAGGGTTGGAGCTCATGCTTGGCGCAATTGTCGATTAGGATGTGTATATTCGAAAGTGGGAAGTCGCCCCTGGGACTAGCTCTATTTAAGTCTCGATAGTTAACAAATACTTTGACTTTCCCATCTTTCTTCGGAACTTATACAATGTTGGCTAACCAGGTTGGGTACTCAACTGCCCTGAGGACTTTGGCTTTGATTTTCTTAGTAATTTCCTCCTTAATTTTTAGGCTCATGTTTGGTTTGAAATTTCTAAGTTTCTACTTTACTGGCGAACGCATTGGATTGGTAGGTAATTTGTGAGCCACTATGGATGTGCTCAAACCGGTCATATCATCATATGACCATACGAAGATATCCTCATATTCCCTCAAGAAATGATTGTACTCCTCTTTCTCTGGTGGTGATAAGTAAATGCTTATGCGAGTTTCCTTGATGGTCCCGGTGTCTCCCAAATTTACTGTTTCAGTTTCTTCCAGGTTGGACTTAGGCTTATTCTCAAAGTTGTCAACCTCTCGCACAATTTCCTCAGGTATTCCATCTCCTTCCTCCGAGTCACTATCCTTATGTTGCGTTGTCTCATTACTTGTCACAGTCATCGATTCATGAGGAAAAGTAAAAATAATGCTATAGAAATGAATGTGTGAAAGTTAATAATGAATAACAAATAGCAATGCATTTGATTAAATTTTTGAAAGTATCCAAAATAGGTACGACTCGACGAATCAAGAAATTATTTTGAAACTTAAATGCATCTTTAAAAACAAAATTACTGAAAATATCTAAAATGCCTATCATGGCCATAGAAATAAATTACGTTAATTTCCAAGCTACCCAGGTACTCGGCAGGCCCAGGATGGTATGGCAGTCAAATTCCTGAGTTCTCCACAATCCGAAAAGTGAGGCCTTCTTCCCTCTCCTCTGCAATTATTGCACTGCATTCCATATTCTTATCCCTTAGAAACAAATTCCTCAGTCCAACTAAAGTTTCTTCCTCTGTAGTTCCCCATATTGTATCATCCTGGTGAAAAGTTTGACTCAAATGCGACACTGGTTGCTCGAGAGGGTAATAAGAACCACATCATGGAGGAACCCAATCATCATACTATTTCCATATATACTGGTATCCGAGCCCAAAGGTTGTAACATGTTGTTTCAGTTGTATTGGTTTAGTAATGCCTTGGAGGTTCTTCCTAAGCCCTTTGTCGGGTTCATACCCAGTCCATGCCAGTATGCTTTGTATCTTGTTACTCCATCATTTATCCTTATCAACTGCATTGATATGTTCAATGTGATGATAAGTTTCCCCTCCTAGCCTTCTTCTGTTCTCGATAATCGGGATGGTTTGACTGGTGTAGATAGGATTACTTCCATCTTCGTGAATGATCACCTCCTGATGATTCCATTCAAACTTCAAGGCCTAGTGTAGTGTAGAAGACACAGCCCCAGCGACATATATCAAAGGTCAACCCAACAGATGATTGCACGAAGATGATATGTCAAGCACTTGGAATTCAACATCGAACCAAGTTGGCCGCATATGTAGATAACAATTAATCTCCCCAATTGTGGCCCTTTGAGACCCATCAAAGGCTTTCACATTCATACTTCCTGCCTAGTTCTCATGGAAACCCTTGTCCAATGTTTTCAGAGTATCCAATGGACAAATATTGAGGCTTGAACCTCCATTGATCAGGACTCTGGAAATGAATTTATCTTCAAATTGCCATAACATGCAATGTTCGGTTATGATTCAACTCTTCAGGTGGTAATTCATCCTCGTGGAAATTGATCTTATGACTCTCCAACACCTGCCCTGCCATGATGGATATTTCTCCGCAGGTGATGTTGTTACCCACATAAGCTTCATTCAATACCTTTATCAAAGCATTCTTGTGCGCCTCTGAATTTTACAATATTGATAGGATGGATATCTAGGCGGGGGTTTTGTTCAAATGATCGATGACGGAATATTCATTTGCATGTTCTTTCCTCCAAAGGTCATCTGGTCCAGTTTTAATGACGGGTTGCTTAATAGAAGCCTCCTTGATCGATCCTCCCAAGTGTTCGGGTGTACAGATCCTTCCCGTTCTGGTCGTTTCTTGTGCTACCTCAACCTCGATTGACGACTGCGTCTATACTACGATATGAGTTAGTGTGACTACATGTTTAAACTCATCGCCTTCCCGAATAGCTTCCTTGGCCTGTATGACCTTGTTGTCAATTAATGTCTGGATATTATCTTTCAATGTTTGACACTTATCAATATTGTGCTCCTTCATACCAGAATGGTATGCACAAGTGTTATTTAGGTTAACCCATTAGGATGAGTTCTCCATGGCCACATCAAGGATGGGGGTGATGCAACCAGCAGCCTTCAACCTTTCATATAGCTGGTCGATAGGTTCAGCAATCGAAGTGCATTGTTTGGGTGGCCTGCGGTCAAAATTCGGTAGTTGTCTTGGGTAGTTTTGATGAGTTGGAGGTGACCAAAAATAAGATAGTTGGGAATTATAGGTATAATAGGCAGTTGCTAGTTAGGAATATTTGGAAGATGAGGGTTGATATGTAGGTAGAGGTGTTTGGTATGTAGGTGGAGGTGTTTGGTATGTCAGTGGAGGTGTTTGGTATTTGAGTGGAGATTTTGGGCCTTGAGCCACCATTACTGGCCCCACGTCTTTCTTCTTTGATATGACGCCTGATTGTAATGCTTTGTTCGTGGCCTGTAGTGCCTCAAAGTTTTTTACCATCCAGCTCTTGATGCCTTCTTCGATCCTTTCACAAAGTTTGATGATATTAGAGAACTTATGGTTTTCAATAACCATCAACCTTTCATAGTACTGCGGAACTTGGGCTCTGACGAAGAACTTGTTCATCTGTTCGTCGTCTAATGCTGGCCTGGCTTTGGCCGCTTTGGACCTCCAACGAGTAGCATACTCGCGAAAAATTTTGGTGGGCTTCTTCTTGAGGCTCTAATATAGAAAACATTTGGTGCATTTTCTGTATTAAACCTGAATCGGTCCATGAAATCAGATGCCATACTCATCCGGTTGGACCATTTCTTAGGATCCTGGATGATGTACTAGGACAAAGCATCCCTGTAAGACTCCTCATAAAAAGCTTCATCCAGATTTTTTTTCACAATAGGTCCTTAGATGAACCCTGCGATCACCTGTACCGTCAATGTCATGCCCGAAATTCGAGGAACATGACCGGCGCCCGACCGGGTATCCCCAGTCAAGCGAACCTGGGTGCCTTTTCTATCCCACGTGTTACCCATCATTCTCATTACGTAATAACCAAGTGAAATAGCCAATTATAGGATATGGACTCCATTAACCAAATTTTATAAACATAACAATAACAATTTCCATTAGCAACTTCATTCACCATAATAAAGGTATTCCAAATTTTTATACATCATTGCCAAACATCAATATTTCTCTTTTAAATTCCCATGCCCGACACTACCCACAGCCTGTCTATGGAGCCTCTAAATACAATTGAAGAATAATATGGAAATGCCGGCAACAAGGCTCCGGCTATACCTTATACAACATCAAAACAAGATCCCAAAAATAAAAAGTGGCGTGAGCCACATAGGGCCCCGAATGGAAAGGAGCTCGCCGAATCAGTTGACGGGAAGTGGTGAGGAGCTACGGTCAGTGGACTGGAGTACCTGCTATGGGTCCACCTACAATCATAACACAATTGTAGCGCCCCCGGCAAAAAGGGACGTCAGTACATTTGAATTGTACTGGTATGTATGAACAAACTTTGCCCCAAGTAAACTCAAGCCATACATAAGTAGAAAACATTAATATAAACAACAATCAAATGCACAAGCAAAGGAACAATCAAGCCAAACAAGTTTTCAACACCTAACTTTGTTTCAAATAACCTCAAACCATACACAAGAAGAAAACAACAATAGAAGCAACAACCAACCAC
>MU719958.1:77066-98621 GCA_026770625.1 Nicotiana glauca
AGATGATAGACATACCTCTTGTAGTAAGAATTTTAAGAATCCCCACTTGAGGTGTTCTTGAAGAATTCAAGAATTTGAAGGAAAATCTAAGGATTTTGAAGATTAATACTTGCTAGTATAAGTGTTTAAGGGGTAGAAATTACTCAAAGACTCTAAAAACCTTACCTTAGATCATAGGGATGAAGTTTGGGATGAAACCCCCTTGAGAGAGCAAGCCATAACCCCAAAAATGAGTTGGGAACACTCTAGACCGGTCTTGGGGTATTAAAACTTTCCAGGTGCGCGAAGTTTCGCGCAGACGCGTGAAGTTTTGCAAACTTCGCGCATTTTTCTGAGCATTCTGCCTCAGACGCGCGAACAACGCGCGAAGTTTCAAAGTTCGCGCAAGTTTTCGCGCGAGTGACACCTTATGAGTAAAATGATCATAACTTTCTGTATACACCTCCAAATGATAAACGGTTTATTGCATTGGAAACTAGACTCAAAGGGATTTAATTTGATAGGTTGATAATCACACAACTCATAATATAACTGGAGATATGATTGTTCAAAGTGAGGTCTTGTGCGCACTCATTTACAGATTTCGTCTAATATGCAATTTTCCAACTTGGCTTGTACTTAGGCCTCTCCTTAGACCCCAAATCACTTATAATAAGACTTATAAACTTATTAACATATCCAATTGATAGATATAATATCATAAATCCTTATTTGCACACGATATAAAATAATTTAGCCTACCTTGGCACGGCAAAATCTTAAATTACTCGGAAAAAAATTTTGGGGCCTTACAGTCAAACATCTTGAACTTGAGAGGTTTGTAACCCTCTGGCAATACTATATCCGGCTGTATGCATAGGTCTTTATAATTTTAACCTTTTATCCCTGTGCCTCCATCGACACCCTGAACTCGACTTGTCAATTTCTTGAGTTCCTTAGCCATGTTCTTGATGAGTAGGTCTTTCTCAGCATATTCTGGTGTATAGAAGATTGGTTAGGTAGAGTGAGGTATTGTTTCCACATATTTAGGGTTGTTTTGTTGAGTGTCAGTGACTTGGGTGTAGTGGTGGTCATTGGTTGAGTTTTGAGGATCGGGAATAGGATGCAATATGTTCTGGGGAGTGTGATAGGTAGTGGTTGGTGGGTACCGGATTGGTTGATGATGGTGTTGTGATGAAGTTAGTATCCATGGAGTTGCATATTTATGTGGTGCAGGAGGTTTTTGTGGATGCTGGTTTGGTGTATTTTGGGAAGGTGCTGGGTTTTTTGTGTTTTGTTTATTGATATCGGGACGTTCAAGGTGAGGGACAGGTTTGCTAAGTTGCGGACCTGCTCAAGTTCTCACCATAACTCTAGTATCTTTTGTTCCAATTGTAAAACCAAATCATTTGTCGCCGGAGTACTCTGACTATATGAAGTTTCTACATTCTCCATGTTTTCCTTTTGAATACCACTTATGTCATCCATTTTAGCTTTCCCTCCGCTCTTTGTATTTCTCGGAGGAGGAGGAGGTGGAAGGCCCCTAGATCTTGTGTGATATGCTAATGATGACATTATGTGCGGACCAACCTAAGGGAATGGGAATAACAAAGAATAAAGAAAAAAAGGTAAACAAATCAGTAACGGTTCTAAAATGTTTGCAGTATTTGAACACATATTGCAGGAATATAAATTCATGTCCTAATTTGGGAGCCTCGTTGTGTCCGAGGTAGGCCTAGCGACAAAAAGATTTGGAAAAACTTAATGCCAATAATTGCCTCATTTCATTAATGTTAAACATAGACGACCCAAAACAAAATAGATAATGTTACTAATGGAACTCGGCCTTATTACATAAAAAAATCAAGTAAACCTAATCTCTTTGGTCCTAGAAATACCCTCTCTAGATCTGTAACGACCCGACCAGACGTTTTGAGCTCTAGTATGCCGTTTAGTAGTGTGAGGCCATGAACAGCTTCATTTCAGGTATTATGACTTGTACGTATGGTCGAAATTGAATTTCAGAGTGGATTTGGAAAGAGAATTCTCATTTCGGAAGCTTTAAGTTGAAAGAATTAACTAGGAATGGATTTTTGATTAAACAACCTTGGAATCCGGATTCGAGGGTTCCAGCAGGTTTGTATGATGATTCTGGACTTGGGCGTATGCTCGGATCGGGTTTTGGACGATCCGGGAGCGTTTTGGAACCTATTGTGGAAGTTAGCATTTTAGAAGAAATTTCATAAGTTTGGGTTGAAGTGCATTTCAGTGTTATCGACATCATTTGAGATTTTGAGTCTGGGAGTAGCTCTTTATGGTGATTTTGGTGTTGGGAGCGTGATCGTAAGTAAATTCGGAGGTCCGTGGATCAGTTATAGTCATTTGGCTAAAGATAGAAATTTAAAGGTTTTTGAGAAGTTTGACTAGAAGTGGACTTTTTGATATCGGGGTCGGAATCTAATTCTGAAAGTTTGAGTAGGTCCGTAATGTCAAATATGACTTGTGTGCAAAATTTGAAGTCAATCGGACATGATTTTAAACATCGAAAGTAAAAGTTTGAAATTCTAAAGTTCATAAAGCTTGGATTGGAGGTCGATTCATGATTTTAGCATTATTTGATATAAGTTGAGGCCTCCATTAAGTCCGTAATGTATTTTGGGACTGGTTAGTATGATTGGTTGGGGTCCCAGGGGCCTCGGGTGGATTTTGGATGGTTAACGGATCAAATTTGGAGTTTGAAGAAGAGCCGAAGTTGCTAGTTGCTGGTGTAACCACACCTGCGAGGCTAGGGCCACATATGCAGTATTGGCGGGGGAGAGCTGGGACCGCAGATGCGGTCATTTTGCCGCAGATGCGGGACAACATCTGCCGAAGAGAGGGCGCATAAGCGAAATGGGCTGGGAGCCTCGGACCACAGAAGCGACATTTGGTCTCGCACATGCGGAACCGCAAAAGCGATCAAGTGACCGCACGTGCGGAAAGTGCTGGAGGCAGTGGGTGTTTTAAAAATCGGGATTTGGCCCATTTCTTTCATTTTTCTATTGGCTTTGGGGATTCTTGGAGAATTTCAAGAGAGGGTTTCATTATTCAATGGAAAGTAAGTTATCCCCACATATTAGGAGTTAAATACATTGATTATTTATGGATTTTAACATAGAAATTAGTGAAAACTTGGGGTTTGAGGGAAAACCTAGACAATTTATATTATTGGACTTTGACCATGATTTTGGGCATGAAATTGAGAGTAAATTATATATTTGAGTTCGTGGGGTTATGAGTAAGCTTAACCTTCAAAATTTTTTGGAATCCGGGCATGTGGGTCCGAGGGCGATTTTGTCAACTTTTTGATCGGGGTTAGGAATTAATATAAATTGGATTATAATGAGCACTTGAGCATATATTAATGGATTTTGATAATTATTGGCTAGTTTCGGGACAAGTAGCATCGATTCGACTCTTTGGAAGGGCGTGGAATGCCGGATATGGATCTTCGGAGTGAGGTGAGTCTCTTTTCTAACCTTGTAAGAGGGAAATGTCCCTATAGGTGAAATAATTGGTTATGTGCTCCTATTTGTGGGGCTACGTATGCACGAGATGATGAGAATCCGTTTGTAGCTACTAATATGTGTAAGTCCGGGTAGTCTAGGACTCAAAAGCATGCTATACTTGGAATATCTGTAACCTTATTGATAATTGAACTGCTTAAATCCTACATAATTGGTAAATAAATTTCTAAAAATAGTTAAACTTCATTTTTCTAAATTGTTAAAAGAGAATTGGTTTTCTTTGGATAATTGTTTACTGATGACTTCTTGATTGATTGTTTGTGTGTGTTTAAATTTTGGAACGGACCGAATGCCTCTGTAGATTAAATAGATGTATCTATGGTTCGCACCTTTTGACCCTCTAGCAGTTCACCGTTTAAATATTGTTGGATCGGGTCGTACGTCCTCGGCATGATTTGCGCATGCTAGTATTGCTTGCCTTGAAATATATTGAAGTTGTTAATGCCTTTTCCTGGCTTGAGAATATATGTATAAATAATGACAAGGAATTTGGAAATTTCCTATAAAAGGAAGAATTGTTTACTTGCTTCATTCTATTGAATTACAATCATGTTTATAAGAATCCGCGATTTACTATAGTACTGATATACATTGTTGGACCACTAGTAAGTGTCGAAGTCGACCTCTCGTCTCTACTTCTTCGAGATTAGGCGGGATACTCACTAGGTACTGTTGATACCCAATTTTTCCCTAAGTATTTCTTATACCTAAATATTTTTAAAATAGCATATTGGTGCATATATAAGCACATCCAAGAGTTTTGACATTTTTTGATGATTTTTAAACCAATTTATTGCCTATTTTACATAATAAAATCCAATAATTATTCCCAAAATTATCATCTTGGTGAATAATTCATTGTATTTTCACATTTACACCTAAATATAATTAAAGTAATAGTCGCATATTATTTACAAATTTGTTTGGTAATTTAAAGTTAAATTGCATATAATTGCAATTATAGCCTATCTTGTAATTTATTACATTTTTACATTTATAAAATTAATCCCAACATTTCTCTTCCCTTTCCTTTTTTAATTCAAATGACCCTAAAACCCAACCTCATTTTTCTCGACCGCCGCCTCTGAATCCTCTCCTCTCTCAACTCCCTCTCAACTTACCTCAAACCCTAACCGCCGCCTCTCATCGAAGCCCTAATCTATGGCTTCTCAGGCTCATCGGAGGCCTATACTAGCCTCTCATGGCTTCTGTGTGCTCGCTTCTAAAGGTCCAATGACCAGATCTTGAAGGGTTTCGACCAAGACTTTGTTCGATGACTGTTCTCCGGTCGTCTTCAACCTTTGTCCAGCCAGTCATGGCTATTCGAGTTTGATCTTCGATTTCTCTGCTCAGATCGATGGTTTCCAAAGCCTATCTCGTCACCTGGGTTTCTTATGAAACCCTAGCTCTAAGGTTCCTTCGATTTATTCTTAGATCTGCCCTAGATCTATGTGTGTTTGAACTTTCTGAGCATGTTTCTCGAGGTTTCCCCAATTTTTTGCTTTCAAAACTCTTTGTTCTTTTAACTCTGGTTTTATGTTAAGATATTTCGAATCTCTCTTCTTTGATTATCGACATGTTTTACTGTATTTTTTGTTTGTGTTATCTTCTATCTGAGTGAGCATATTGAAAACCCTAATTTGCTTGGGGGTTTTGTTTGAATTCCTTGGTCTGTTTGTTAATGGTCGTTTGATTTACCTTATTTTTTATCTGAGTTAGCATGTTGAAAACCCTAATTGTGGGATTTTGTTTGAGTTTCTGTTTGTTAGTATTCGCTTGATTTACCTTCTTCTATATCCGAGTTAGCATAGTGAAAACCCTAATTTTTTGGGGCTTATCCGAGATTCTGAACCTGTTTATTTGTTTATCTGCTTATCTCCTCTAAACTCGATTGATTTTCGAAAACCAAAGTTTCTTTGGGGACTATTCGATTTCTTTGAAGTTGTTTGTGCAACTCGCCTATTGAAATTGCAGTGTGTTTCAATGCTCTTGACTATTTTTGTTCTGAGTTCTTTGCATGCTTCTGATCTTCTTCTCTATTGTTAAACACTGAAACTTGACTATCGTGCTTCGAATGTCTTCCTTTTAGTTACTACTGTATGTTGTTATTTTGCCATAACTTGGATTCACGTGTCTATCACTTGTGCATGCATTTATATATATTGAGTTCCTTCTGTGATTGATTCTCAAACTCGTGATTAATTTTCAAACTTTTCCTTTGTGAAATTTTGATTTTACTCACTTGTTAAGGGGTGATTGATTCTTTTCCTTTGATAGGCCTCCCTGAATCTTTCCAAAAATAATTTTAAGTCTTGTACTTAGAATTAATTGCCTATTGTATGACTTTACTGCTTCTTTTATGGCAACAGCCATTCTGCTTACAAGGTTGATTCTCCTTTCCTTATTTGGATCCTGTTAGCATCTGTTTGAATAAGAATCCCCTGATTAAAGGGGAGTCTTATTCTAATTTGATTATGATTTGTGACCATGCCATATTTGTGATATATTTGTACTTGTTACCTTATTTCTCTACACGTCTTCAAAGCTATAAATATTCTCCTCCCTTTTCTTTGAACACACGAACAAAGAAAAGCAAATCTGAGTTCAAATCACTCTCACTTAAAACTCTCTCCCTCTTTCTGCTACTTGTGCTGTTGTGGACTTTGTTTACTCTACTTTCTTCTGCACTTTTTGCTTCTCTACTGGTATTTCCCAGTTAATTTATAGGTCTCCACAAAATGTGTTTTATTCCTGCCTACTTATGTTCATGTCTTCCTTAGTTAACATTTGTTTCTAGCATGCTGTAACATGTTTCCCACTTCCTTGTAATTCTATATTTAATTTACATATGCATCCTGTCTATTGTTGTTATGTATTTGATACTTTAATGAATCCCAAACCCTCATATCCCCTTTGTATGCTTTAAGTTATGATTCAAAAACATGGCAATGCCTGCAATCATTGTCCATGGTTATGGACTGGACCCTTTGGGGTCATAAGCTTGTCAATATCCCCTCCCTATTCCCCTATTGTGTGTATGTTGAGTAACAGCCTTGACCTGCCAGTACTTCTGATTATTGTTTAGGCTATGGCTTGAACTCCAGTAGGTCTTTACTCCCTAAATGCTTGATAATAGGTTTGGTCAGGGGTGTGCCAGTCTGTACTGTGGCTGGGCATGACCACCAACCTGCCTGGGTGGCCCTCCTACCCTTTTCTATTGCACTTACACTCAACTCATAGAATTTAAGTTCTGCCCCTCTTGTCTGAGCCTTGCCTTAGGACCCTTGAGCTCCCTCTCAACTTGAACACATAAGGGCCGACTCTTCCATACTGCACAACTCAATTTCTATGAATATCTTGGGTGTATGTACTGCCCGGGGTTCCTGAAATCCCTTGGATCTCTGAAATACCTTAGATAAGAGAAGGCTTGGAAATCTGGATCTTGGAAGTGGTTCAATCTCATGTTATTAGGCCTTAAGTCTGAATTAGGTTCCTTGGATGCAACTGAAGATTTCTGATGTATTTTATTATTTTAGTTGTTTCTTTTGGGTTGTAATAATGTGTATAAAATTTTGGGAACTTAGTAAAGAAAGGGGGATGGGATTTACTTTCCGCACCAAGGGTAGAGATCCTGCCTATAGGTTCAAACCTTTATTTCTACAAACACACCTAGAGATCTTGCCTATAGGTTCAAACCTTTATTTCTGCAAACGCACCTAGAAATCATGTCTATAGGTTTTAATTCTCATCTCTGCATATCCACCTAGAAATCATGCCTATTGGTTTTAATTCTCATCTCTGCATATCCACCTAGAAATCATACCTATAGGTTTTAACTCTCATCTCTGCATATCCACCTAGAAATCATGCTTATTGGTTTAATCTTTAATTTATGCAAACACGCATAGATATCCTGCCTATAGTTCAACTTCTAATTGTTCCGCAATTTTATATAAACATGGTCTACCAAACTGCTGCATTCTGCAAATGTCATTAGGCAAACTATTTGTAGGTTTAAATAATAAAAACTGCATATAGATGCCATGATCATAGGATTTTGTTAATGTCTAAAAGGTGTCCAAATCATCATTCATATAGAAAGCATGCCCATAGGAAATTTCGAATCTAAATAGAGATAATACTAGTTGTTAAACTTATACTGCCCCGCTGAAATTGGTAACCCCTGTTAGTTTGCACATTTGTTTCTAATATCAGTATATGTCACGCCTAGTTCTAATTAACACCTAAGTCAATCAGATCAGTTTCAATCGACTGCATTCGAGTATGCCTAATGTAGACTTTTCGCCTAAAAATATACGTTGAACCAGTCCGCTCACTGCTTTATTAAAATAAGACCAAAAATCAGTACGTGAAATACATGCTAAACTCTGTGGTTTTCGATGATTTATGGAGGCATATTTGAGCCTTGCTTGCTTGTCTGTTTCCCCTTCTGTTTGCAACTATTTGTTTTGGTTGAAGCCTTAGTATTTTCTCCTTTGCAACTTCTAAAAGCCCCAAACCCCTTTCCCTTTAGGATTAGTCCATTTGCCTCTTGGACTAATAGGATCGGGACGGGTAATAGCATGCAATAAGTAAACAATACCATTCCGCGCTTTAATACCTTGACAGGGTGGGAAGGGTAGACATGGAGATGATGATCACGCGATAATACTACGCGTACAATTGGGTACCAGTGTTGTACGAGTGATCCATATAATGTATAAACCTAGGACTCCCCTTCCTCTTTATTAGTTTAATAATTTTCAGATTTTTAAAAGCGGGTTCAACTTCTATTTCTTATACGTCTTTCAAGTTGCTTGCACCAATCATTTGACCCCTTCCCTTTACTTGCGTATCTTTTCAATCACAAAACTGTTTCCTTTCTGAATTTCAGCACTTCTTTTAACCCTTTTTATACTTTTTATTTGGATACTTGCTTGTTTATTCGTGTTTGCATTTACAGTCACAATTGTAACATGGCCGGGAACCATACTAGTGGATCTTGAGGGGTGCCTAACACCTTCCTCTCGAGATAATTTCGAGCCCTTACCCAAACTCTGGTTTTCATCTGTAATTATTCTAAAAAGTGTCCTAATGCACTATAATCATTAGGTGGCGACTCTCCAAAATCCAAAAAAAAAACCAATTCCCAAATGGGAAAAGAGTTGTCTTCCCAAATGTCGTAAACCCGATTCCGAGGAAAAGGGGGGCGTCGACAGCATGGATACTCCGATGGGGATTCCTTAGGCTTTTACCATTTCATGTTATATGTGACTTTATTGCTTTCTTTTATTGCTTTGTTTAATGCCTTTATTCGAAACTGAGTTGTCTTTTGTTTCTTTTTCTTTAATTGCTTTCATTTACCGCTTTCCATCAATACCGTTGTAATTTTTGAGCAATTATTTTAAACATTTATTTTATGAACGTGGAAATACATGTCAATTTGTTTCATTCTTGTAAACTGCATCTTCAACATCATATTCCACTTGTGACAAACAAATACTATAGCAACGCTTATAATGAGTAGTTGCGCGCTTCCAATACTATCACCCCCTAAATTTGGCAAAGGCATATTTGCGGTAAAACCAGTCGATCAGCGGTGCAGTCGACGGTTCCGTGACTTTCCCTCTTGAGTTGTCCGCTCAAGGGTACCTGTCTAATACCTCAATAGAAACCTCACTCCGTTTAAACTGTACATGCATCATGGTCAAACCTAGTCGAGTCAGTTATGTTGTCCACATAATGACTCATTAAGATAGCCTTGTCCAAAGTCCACCGGGTTTCTTTGAAACCCAAATAGACACCTCCATATTATGTGCATTTATTTGGAGAACTTAAGTGTTGTCTATGCTAATTATTGGTTTAAATAGTCGAGTCTGGTAGGCGTAAGGGCCTAACGCTTTGTTTTGTAGAAAATAAGGCACGAAGTCCCTAGATTTGGCATGGTAACCAACATTCATCCAAGGCTGCTAAATTGGTGGAAAGACCTCCACTCCAGTGATCAGACGCTCGTCCGCAAATACATAGGGAATTCGCCTTCACTTCTAGAGAACCAGCCTGACGACAAAATCATAGA
The DNA here is from genome assembly GCA_026770625.1 of Nicotiana glauca. Taxonomy (NCBI): domain Eukaryota; kingdom Viridiplantae; phylum Streptophyta; class Magnoliopsida; order Solanales; family Solanaceae; genus Nicotiana; species Nicotiana glauca. The sequence continues at coordinate 86,688 of MU719958.1, forward strand.
GGCTGCAAAGGAAATGCAGGAGGACATCTGGCCCGAGCTTATTGCTGCTAGGACTACGCGAGTTGGTAGAGCTATTCGAGGGAGACAAAGATGCCAAATCTGGGGAAGGTCCTTCTGGGATCAAGTAGTTAGGAGTCCTTTTATTCTTTATTTTAATGTAATAAGGCCAATGGCCACTAGTATTATTTTATTTCTTGTTGTTTAGCGTCATTTTGGATTTGTCTTATTTTTTCAATAAGATGAGGCATTTAGCATTATAAGTTCTCCAAAGCTATTTGTCGCTAGGCCTACCTCGGGCACAACGAGGCACCAAAATTAGGACGCGATTTACATTTTTCGCACAACGTGTTTAAATACTGCAATATTTTTTTCCTCATAACCCGCACTAACTTGTTACCTTTTTCTTTTTCTTTTATTTTTATTCCCCTCCCCAAAGGTTAGTTCGTGCACTCTGACATGATCATCCTAAGCAGAAGGGCACATCTCAATAATTGGAATATCAGAACCACCAGGACCCAGAAGGCTTCGGGGTAGCAAGGCTAGACAAAACCACCATGCATCTCATATTTAGATTACTTTACTAGTTGATTTTCTTTCCGCACTGTCTTTAATTTTGAAAAGAGCTCTGATGTTTCAAACAATTATGAGTTTAATTAAAGCATTTCAATTTATCATATATATTGCGCTTATTATTTTCTATATCATTTCCTCTATTTTTATACAACATTACTATTACTTATCTTGACGATGAATTAACGATTGTGATTTGCAACGAAACAACGCAACAAAAGGACATAGACTCAGAAGAAGATGATATATCCGAAGAGGTCGTCAGAGAGGTTGAGAATTTTGAGAATAGACCTAAGTCTAACCTGGAAGAAACTGAGTTCATTAATTTGGGAGATACAGAAAATGTCAAAGAAACTCTCATCAATGTTCACCTGTCACCGTCCGAAAAGGAAGAATATATGGAATTTTTAAAGGAATATAAGGACATATTCGCCTAGTCGTATGATGATATGACCGGTCTCAGCACGTCCATTGTAGCCCACAAACTGCCAACAAATCCAGCCTGCCCGCCGGTAAAGCAAAAACTCAGGAAATTCAAGCCCGACATGAGTTTGAAAATCAAAGAGGAGGTTACTAAGCAACTCAAAGCTAAGGTTCTCAAGGTGGTGGAATATCCAACATGGTTAGTCAACATCGTGCCGGTACTAAAGAAGGATGGGAAGGTTAGAATCTGTGTCGACTACCGTGATCTTAACCGAGCCAGTCCCAAAGATGAATTCCCTTGCCAAACATACACATTCTTATCGACAATTGCACCAAGCATGAGTTGCAGTCTTTTATTGATTGTTTCGCCGGGTATCATCAGATATGGATGGATGAGGAAGATGCAGAGAAAACAGCTTTCATCACACCGTGGGGAATGTATTGTTACAAAATGATGCCGTTCAGGTTAAAGAATGCTGGCGCCACCTACATGAGAGCCATGACTACTATCTTCCACGACATGATACATATGGAGATCGAGGTATATGTGGACGACGTCATCATCAAATCCAAGAAAGCCACTGATCATATGAGATACTTGAGAAAGTTCTTCAACAGACTGAGACGGTACAATCTGAAACTGAATCCCGCCAAGTGTGCATTCGGGGTTCCTGCTGGAAAACTACTAGGTTTCATTGTGAGTCGTCGAGGAATAGAATGGGACCCATAAAAAGTCAAAGAAATTCAAGAACTACCACCGCCAAAGAACAAGAAGGACGTGATGAGTTTCTTGGGAAGACTCAACTATACCAGCTGGTTCATAGCTCAGTCCACGGTCATTTGTGAACCCATCTTTAAAATGCTGAAGAAAGATGCTGCTACTAAATCGACTGACGATTGTCAGAAAGCCTTTGACAGAATCAAGGAATACCTATCAACGCCACCAGTCTTGGTTCCGCCCGAGCCAGGAAGGCCTCTATATCTTTATCTCGTGATTTTTGATGGAGCATTCGGTTGTATTCTGGGACAACATGATGACACGGGGATGAAGGAGCAAGCCATCTACTATCTCAGTAAGAAGTTCACCCCGTACGAGACCCGATATTCTTTATTGGAGCGGACCTATTGTGCTCTTACTTGGGTAGCTCAAAAATTAAGACATTATTTCTGTGCCTACACCACTTATCTCATATCTATATATCTTCCAGAAGCCCATGCCCACCGGCAAGCTCGCCAAGTGGAAAATCCTGCTGAGTTAATTCGATATTGTTTACGTGACTCAGAAAACAATCAAGGGTCAAGCCAGAGCAGATCACCTTGCCGAGAATCCTATTGGCAAAGAATACGAACCCCTGAAAACGTATTTTCCTTATGAAGAAGTGTCTTTTGTAGGAGAAGATATTGCAGAATCCTATGATGGTTGGAGGATGTTTTTCGACGAAGCCGAAAATATCAAAGGAGTTGACATAGGAGCAGTCCTAGTATCAGAAACTGGCCAGCACTACCCGGTATCCGCCAAGCTCAGGTTCCCTTGCACCAACACTATGGCCAAATATGAAGCTTGCATCCTAGGGCTCAAGATGGCCATCGACATGAACATTTAAGAGTTGCTAGTGATCGGGGATTCAGACTTGCTCATACATCAGGTTCGCGAAGAGTAGGAAACCAAAAACTCTAACATACTTCCCTACTTGCATCACATACATGAGTTAAGGAAGAAATTCACAAAGACAGAATTTCAGCATGTCCCCAGGGTCCAGAACGAGTTCGCTGACGCATTAGCTACTTTATCATCCATGATCCAGCATCCAAATACGAATTTCATTGATCCCATCCCAGTAAGGATTTATGATCAGCCAACTTATTGTGCTCACGTTAAGGAAGAAGTAGACGGAAAACCATAGTTCCACGACATCAAAAGGTACTTGACAATAGGAGAATATCCAGAGCTTGCCAAAGCCACTCAGAAGCATACATTTCAAAGATTATCCAATAATTTCTTTCACAGTGGGGGAATCCTGTATAGGAGGATGCCCGATTTGGGTTTATTGAGGTGTGTCGAAGCAAAAGAAGCATCTAGACTATTGGACAAAGTGCACGCAGGAACTTGCGGGTCGCACATGAATGGTTTTGTTTTAGCAAAGAAGATACTCCGAGCAGCTTATTTTTGGATGACTATGGAAATAGACTGTATCCAGTATGTTCGCAAGTGCCATCGCTGTCAGATACATGCAGATATGATAAAGGTGCCTCCAAACGAGCTTACTGCAACAAGCTCACCGTGTCCATTCGCCGCCTGGGGGATGGACGTCATTGGACCTATCGATCCTACCGCATCAAACGGGCACAGGTTTATCCTGGTGGCAATTGATTATTTTACCAAATGGGTTAAAGCAGCGTCATACAAAGCAGTAACTTAGAAAGTTGTGACAGATTTCATCCGTGACCATTTTGTTTTTCGATTCGGAATTTCGGAATCAATCATTACCGATAATGGTTCCAATCTCAACAGCAACTTGATGAAAGCAATGTGTGAGGCATTCAATATCAAACACAAGAACTCTACATCCTACAGGCGTCAGATGAATGGAGCTGTAGATGCAGCCAACAAGAATATCAAGAAGATACTAAGGAAAATGGTTGAAAGTCACAAACAATGGCATGAGAAGTTATCATTTGCCTTGTTGGGATATCGCAACACAGTCCGCACATCGACCGGAGCAACTCCCTACATACTGGTTTATGGTACAGAAGCGGTCATCCCCGCCGAGGTAGAAATTCCTTCCTTGAGGATCATACAAGAAGCAGAGTTGGGTAAAGGGTTTATTCAAAATGTGTTTTATTCCTGCCTACTTCTATTCGTGTCTTCCTTAGTTAACATTTGTTTCTAGCATGCTGTAACATGTTTCCCTCTCCCTTGTAATTCTATATTTAATTTACATGTGCATCCTGTCTATTGTTGTTATGTATTTGATACTTTAATGAACCCCAAACCCTCATATCCCCATTGTATGCTTTAAGTTATGGTTCAAAAACTTGGCAACGCCAAAAATCATTGTCCATGGTTATGGACTCCCCCTTTGGGGTCCTAAGCTTGTCAATCTCCCCTCCTCATTGCCCTATTGTGTGTATATTGAGTAATAACCTTGACCTGCCAGTACTTCTGATTATTGTTCAGGCCATGGCTTGACCTCCAGTAGGTCTTTACTCCCTAAATTCTTGATCATAGGTTTGGTCAGGGGTGTGGCAGTCTGTACTGTGGCTGGGCATGACCACCAACCTGCCTGGGTAGCCCTCCTACCCTTTTTCTATTTCACTTACACTCAACTCCTAGAATTTAAGTTCTGCCCCTTTTGTGTGAGCCTTGCCTTGGGACCCTTGAGCTCCCTCTCAACTTAGACACATAAGGGCTGGCTCTTCCATACTGCACAACTCAATTTCTATGAATATCTTGTGTGTATACACTGCCTGGGGTTCCTGAAATCCCTTGGATCTCTGAAACACCTTAGATAAGAGAAGGCTTGGTTTCTGGATCTCAGAAGTGGTTCAATCTCATGTTATTAGGCCTTAAGTCTGAATTAGGTTCCTTGGATACAGCTAAGGATTTCTGATGTATTTTATTATTTCAGTTGTTTCTTTTGGGTTGTAATAATGTGCATAAACTATGGGGAACTTAGTAAAGAAAGGGGGATGGGATTTACTTTCTGCCCCAAGGGTAGAGATCCTGCCTATATGTTCAAACCTTATTTCTGCAAACGCACCTAGAGATCCGGCCTATAGGTTCAAACCTTTATTTCTGCAAACGCACCTAGAAATCATGCCTATAGGTTTTATTTCTCATCTCTGTATATCCACCTAGAAATCATGCCTATAGGTTTTAATTCTCATCTCTGCATATCCACCTAGAAATCATGCCTATAGGTTTTAATTCTCATCTCTGCATATCCACCTAGAAATCATGCCTATAGGTTTTAACTCTCATCTCTGCATATCCACCTAGAAATCATGCTCATAGGTTTAATCTTTAATTTCTGCAAACACACATAGATATCCTGCCTATAGTTTAACTTCTAATTGTTCCTCAATTTTATATAAATGTGATCTACCAAACTGCTGCATTCTGCAAACGTCATTAGGCAAACTATTTGTAGGTTTAAATAATAAAAACTTCATATAGATGCCATGCTCATAGGATTTTGTTAATGTCTAAAAGGTGTCCAAATCATTATTCATATAGAAAGCATGCCCATAGGAAATTTCGAATCTAAATAGAGATAATACTAGCTGTTAAACTTATACTGTCCCGCTAAAATTGGTAACCCCTGTTAGTTTGCACATTTGTTTCTAATATCAGTATATGTCACGCATAGTTCTAATTAACACCTAAGTCAATCAGATCAGTTTCAAACAACTGCATTCAAGTATGCCTAATGTAGACTTTTCGCCTAAAAATATGCGTTGAACCAGTCCGCTCACTGCTTTATTCAAATAAGACCAAAAATCAGTACGTGAAAGACATGCTAAACTCTGTGGTTTTCGATGATTTATGGAGGCATATTTAAGCCTTGCTTACTTGTCTGTTTCCCCTTCTATTTGAAACTATTTGTTTTGGTTGACGCCTTATTATTTTCTCCTTTGCAACTTCTAAAAGCCCCAAACCCCTTTCCCTTTAGGATTAGTAGTCCATTTGCCTCCAGGACTGATAGGATCGGGACAGGTAATATCATGCAATAATTAAACGATACCATTCCGCGCTTTAATACCTTGACGAGGTGGGAAGGGTAGACATAGAGATGATGATTACACGATAACACTATGCGTACAATTGGGTACCGGTGTTGTACGAATGATCCATGTAATTTATAAACCTAGGACCTCCCTCCCTCTTTGTTAGTTTAATAATTTTCAGATTTTTAAAAGTTGTTTCAACTTTTGTTTCTTATACGTCTTTCAAGTTGCTTGCACCAATCGTTTGACCCCTTCCCTTTACTTGCGTATCTCTTCAATCACAAAACTGTTTCCTTTTTGAATTTCAGCACTTCTTTTAACCCTTTTTATGCTTCTTATTTGGATACTTGCTTGTTTATTCGTGTTTGCATTTAAAGTCACAATTGTAGCATTGCCGGGAACCACACTAGTGGATCTTGAGAGGTGCCTAACACCTTCTCCTCGAGATAATTTCGAGCCCTTACCCAAACTTTGGTTTTCATCTTTAATTCTTCTAAAAAGTATCCTAATGCGCTATAATTATTAGGTGGAAACTCTCCAAAATCCTAAAAAAAAAACAATTCCCTAACGGGAAAAGAGTTGTCTTCCCAAATGTCGTAAACCTGATTCTGAGGAAAAGGGGGGCGTCGACAGGTACACGTTATTTTCGTACTCATACTACACTTGCTGTGCATTTTGTTGAACATGTTCCTATGTGGCTAGTGGCTTAGTGGCATAGCAGCATGGTTGATGCAGAGACTTAGGTGAGCTGCACTTCTCGAGACGACCCGCAACCATCAGAGTCTCCTCCAGATTGTTGTATTTATCTTCTGTCCAATTTGTATTTCGGATGGTTTTTGTATTACATTATTTCTTGAAAATTGCTCATGCACTTGTGACACCGAATTTTAGGATGGATATAGGGTATTCTGTACTTACTTGTAAATATTCTTTTACTTATTTTCGTAAATATTATATTTTAATATCTTGACTGAAGGAGAATATCAGTTTTTAAAATTATTGAGATAAAAATTTAATTAAGTATTTTGGTTGGCTTGCCTGACAGTGGTGTCCAGCACCATCACAACCCTTAGTGGATTTTGGGTCATGATAAGATCGGATGCTATTGTCGATCAGTTCCCCTAGTTTGTGTAAGTTCAGCTGTATGAATGCACTTGCCAAATGTCCTCCTTCGTTTCCTTTAGTTTTCTGTGAATCGGTGGCTCTTTTTCTCATTTTCCTTACAGTTCCATCAGACTGTACTCCAGATATTCTAACCTTTCCCTGGATTTAACATCCATCTCTTTCCATTCATTGATTATTTCCATTTCAGCCTTATGCTGGCTTTAGACTCGTGAATTGTTTTGCGCAACTTGTTATACTTCAACTCTGCTTCGGCAAATTCTTCTATGGCCCTATTTCCTGGACCAACCCTTGGCTCATAGATTCTTGCTATGTTATCATCCAACCATGAGGAATAGAAGTATGAGTGACCCGTATGATATCGGTCTTGCTCGATGGTATCCCTTTCCACAATAATCTTCGAAGTACAGATATGTTGTGCTTCCTTCTTATTCGGGATGGCATCACCCTAAAAATCGGTTAGGACGTGACACATTTTGGTGACTCACGGTACGACCTGTCTCCTGCCTACCTGTCTCATAACCCTGAGGGGAGCATAAAGGGTATATGCCCCTTAACCCAATTAGTACCAAGTGGGGGACATCCCTAGATCTGATGATGAACTCGTCGGTAGGGAACCACTCGAACAACCATTGGACCTGGTCTTCAGTTAACTTGTTGAAAAACTGCACCCATCCTACAACATCCTTTGGTTGAGCAAACATGTCCGGAATATAAGTCATTCTCTTAGGGTAATGGAAAGTTGTGTGATCATTCCACGACCTTTGTGGAAACTCTTGGTGGTATTGACCCATTTGGAGATGTTCTAACAACCAAACCTGTAACAGCAAATTGCAACCCTCAAAGAATCCGAAACCCTTCTGACAACGTTCTAAGGCTTGGTACATATCTGCAATGATCATAAGGACAATGGTGTATTTCTGCCTCTCGATCCCATCCATCAAAGTGTTTGCCACTATGGCCAGCCTGGTATGGATTCTATCCCCTTGGATCGGGAATACAAGCTTGCCCAAGAAACACAAAATGAACATGAAGACCATACGTTGAACCCAGCCCAAGGAGGTAATTGAAAACTCATCATAAAAAATGCGGTAAGAGCTGTTGCGACCATATCATTCATAGAGGAAGTCGAATGATATGTAGGACTTTTTCAGGCACTCCAAGCCATCATTTTTCTTCAGCCCTTCATTTTAAGGAATCCTCTAGTGGTGCGATTTCTAGGCGCTAATAAAATAGGGCTATCCAAAGGCAACCTAGCAAATCTCCCTATTTCTTCTAGAAGAAGGGTCATTTCTATGTCCCAAAAGCGAAACACAACCGTTTCCTTGTCCTAAAACATAAAAGCAGCCTAGATTAACATTTTATTTGGCTGAAGATCCAAAAGAGAAGGAAAATTTCCTAAGACTCGTTTTACATGATTTTGGTCACTTGAGGGAAAATCCCTCCACCAATACAGCAAAAGTGAAGGCATGCTACCAACCGTGCCGAATCTGGGGACTTCGTGCCTTATTTCTCCAAAACAAAAGATGGTTAGGCCCTTTCTCTATCCAGGTTCGTCTATTTATACAATAATGATTTGCATATTTGCATATATTTTCTCCAAATTAATGCACCCAATCGTGATATATGGAAAATCCGATAGACCTTTGGGTGAGGTTTGTCTTAACGGGTTATTATGTGGACAATATATTGACCCGTCTAGGTTCGACCATGATGCATGCACAAATTATCAGATTAAGGTTGCTATAGAGGTCTAGACTGGGACCCTCAAGCAGACAACTTGAGGGGAAAATGTATGGAACCGTTGAACGCACCACTGATCGACTAGTTTACCTCAAATACGCCTTTTTGAATTTTAAAGGGTGATATGTAGGAAGAGCGCAAACACCCATCAAGTGTTGCTATAGTATTGATTACGCATGAGTGGAATATGATGTTGATAATGATTTATTAAACAATAAATAGCATGTTGTCAAGTATTTACACGTTAAAATGATAAATATAGTATTTAAATAATTGAAAGACAGTTACAAAAAGAAATCAAAGAGACAAGTCAGTTTCAGGAAATAAAGGAAATCATAAATGCTTGAAAAATAAGCAATTAAATCCAAATAAGGGGAAGGGTGCACAGGATAAATTATGCTTAAGACTAATTCACAAAAACAAGTTCGTTATGGTAAGAGCCTAAAATTTCCCCAACAGAGTCGCCATGCTGCCGGGCCCCTTTTTTCCTCTCATATATCGGGTTTAGACATTCATGGGGTGCAACTCATTTTCTTTTTGAAATTGGGTATTGGAATTTGAAGAGTCTCCACCTAACGAGTTTAAGGTTTTTTATAGCACCTATAGCAAATATCTCATTATAAGAAAAATAGTTTAGAAGTAAACAGAGTCATTGCAGCACTCCGAAACAAAGGTTTCAGCAACCAAATAGCAAACAGAAACATGGTTACAAAGTTTCAAAGCAAAGACTCCCTATGCCTAGATTTAGCTTAGTTCATTAGTTAACACTAGGTAGCATATAGCATGCTGAGAACAAACAACTGCATAGAGAAAGGGAGCAGGGGTTGGAAATATAGGAATCCTGAATCAGGAACATATAAAACTGGGTGAGAAGCATGCTGATTAACACCAAGCACGTTGGCATATTATAACAGCCAGATTTCATAGCACTGAATATGACCTAATGGTGCTGATTAGAAGTGATAGACAACAAACACATAAGTTTAAAATGCCAGATTACATAGCACTGGGTAGGGCATAGTAACAGGAGTAATCATGCTGACTTAAAGCAGTAGACATGAAAGACATACAACTAATTACAGGAGCAGCCAGACTGATTAAAAGCAGTAAGATCTTAATACCGAAGTAATCATAATAATTGCAACAACAAACAAGAAAAACAGAAGTTCAAATATAGAAGCAAACATGTTAATTGAGATCAACAAAAAAGGGAAGGCATGGATTTGGCTGCACAAAAATAGTCAGGGCGATGATTAGGAAAACACATAGGTATAGCTTCGGTGTTTATGAAAGGTTATTGAGAGGGGAGACATACAAGTTAAAGACAAAAAACAGAAGATGAGAATGTGCAGAACTAAGTGGTCTAGCCTTGGCTTTCAGCAGGCTAGACAATGTAGTAAATACACGTAGCAGCAAAAGGAGAGCAAAATATGTGTGTGAGTGAGAGTTTCTTTATGAATTGTGTTCATGTCCTTAGAAGAATCAAAATGAGAGTATATATAGAACTTAGTGAGGTAAAAAAAAATAATGTAAGGAATGAATCACACCATAAAATAAGGGTAATCAAATAAATATAGAATCAATTCATGTAAGGGAATCCAGAATAGACCCTTCAATTAGGGGTAATCACTTAATCAGCAAAAGAAATGGTTAATTAGGGTAGAGAATCCAAATCATATAAAATAGGGAATCAGTCAGAACCCCTAAACAATACGGATAATTTATTAAGGCAAGGCAGGTGAATATTGTAAATAAGGTAAAGGAAGTAATCATGTAGTCAATCAAGCTTTATAGGGAACAAAAAATTAGGGAGTTATACCCACAAATAACCCTGATTCAATTTTAAATAAGGAAAGAGATATGTTTAACAATCAATTAGGGTTAGATCCCTCAAATCAAGAAATTAATTTCACAAATAAGGCAATACGGGTAATTAGAGACTAATCAAACGGTAAATCAACCCATACATACACAAGATATGCCAATTAAGAAACTCGGGATTAAGGAAAACAATTAGAGATTAGTAAATTAGTTTAGTAAACAAATGAAACCCTAGATAATTAGGCTAGTCATTTAATTATTCAAACAATAACGAACAAGAGGTTGAAATCAAATACTGAATTGTCAAACAATTGGTCCAAAAACATAACCAAGCAAGAAAGATCAAACGAAACATAAAAACTTCAGAAAACTTGTTGCAAAAACGGAAGTGCAAACCCCAGATAACTAGAGAGATACTTACGGCTGATCAGTAGCAGGAAGATTAGGAAAACATTAAATAAATAGCCATGTAAACAGAAACACTTCAAACATACAGAGATTCGAATACCAGAAATCACAGAAATCAAAAAACCTAAAGTAGAGTAGTGCTAAAAATTGGTTACCATTCGAAAAGTAAAAGAACCTTAAAGAACAAGCATGTGAATGTGAATTGTCACGACCCAATTCCATAACGGGTCATGATGGCTCCAACGCCATTGTTGGGCAAGCCAATGTAGAAAAATACTAATTAAATTTCCATCACCTTAACACCAAAGTAGTTGAAATAATTCTTTATGTTGGAAATCGATTAGAAATGATGATAAAATCATGATAATCATACAACCCCAAGATAATAACGACTACTAATGTGTGTGCCAAGACCCGGTGTCACAAGTAATGGGCAACTAGTAGAATATACAACAAAATACACTATCCTACTGTCTGAACAAAATATATAGCATAAATACGTAAGAAAAATCCTCCAAGCTGCTGAACGACACAGAAGGGAAAGTAGCTCACCGTAGGAGTCTCAAATCTGCTCAGTGGTGCGCGCTCGACTGGTAGCCAGATGTACATGCCTCAGACCTTGTACAATTAAGTAAAGAAGTGTAGTAAGAGTACATAAATAATATGAACCCAGTAAGTATCCCGTCTAATCTCGAAGAAGTAGAGATGAGAGGTCGACTCGATACTTACTAGGGTCAATTTATACGAGAAGAGTTTATAATAAGCATGGATATATCAAGTTATTAATATTTAATAATCATGGGTAATAGTTATTTCCCAAGTACTAACATGGATGCTTGTCTATAGTCTAAGAAGATATGTAACTTAACCCTTGAAGAATTTCTAAGCAAAACATGCACAAATAATCACCGTGGGACGTACGGTCCAATCCAACATAACATAAAATGTGCAATGCCGAGGGTCGAACTGCTTAAATCATAGATGCATCTATTACCCCGCTCGTGAATCGTCATGCGGCGCGGTCAAATGAAAATAAGCTCATTAACAAGCAACTATATATATATATATATATATATATATATATATATATATATATATATATATATATATATATATATA
>MU719958.1:99725-132808 GCA_026770625.1 Nicotiana glauca
TAATAGAATAGTCGCTACGTACTAACTCTCATCACCTAGTACATACGTAGCCCCCGAATATAATGACAAGTAATTCAATTATTATACCTATGGGGACAATTCCCTCTTACAAGATTAAAAAGGAGACTCACCTCGCTCCAAAGTGCACTTCAAATGCCAAGAACAAATCCAAGCCCTCAATCCGGAGCCGAACGATCCCAAACTAGTTAAACGAAGTAAGAACTAGGCAATATAGACTCATAAGATCGAGTTCTAACTATTTATGAAATTTTCCAACCATTAACACAAGTTTCCTAAAATCCGACCCCAAGCACACGTGCCCGAATTCCGAATTTTTCGAATGAAGTTGTTCTCTACAACCTAAGGATCACTAATATATGATTTCTAATTAATTCCATGACAAATTTCGCGGTTAAATTCAAGTTTTACCAGAACACTAGGTTTTGCTCTAACCCCTTGATTTTACCTAATTTCTAGTGTTTAATCTACCTAATATGCAAGTATTAAACTAAGGTTGGATGGAATAGACTTACCTCTTAATGCTAAGTTGAAACCTTTTCTTCAAAGCTCCAAAAATCGCAAATGAGAGAGTGAAAAGTGTCAAAAATGGGTTTGAAACCCGTCTTTAATGAACCTCACTAGTTCAATGATTTTCGCATCGGCGGTCAGGGGACCGCATCTGCGAGAATGCGACCGCATTTGCAAAAAGGGGAGGGAAGGCTGGAACCACATCTGCGGTATCCGAGCCGCATCTGCGGTGCTTCTTCTGCGACTTGGGCACCGCATCTGCGAAAATAACCTGGGCCACCCTGGGACGCTTCTGCGATGGGAAGGCCACCTCTGCGGTCCGAGAACCACAGATGCAGTTATGACAGAAGAAGCAGTTCTTCAGCCTTTCTAAAAATTTCCATTTCACTCGAGCCTCGTTCGATTGATGCTCGGGGCTCCAGGGCCCCACCCGAACATACCGAAAAGTCTGGAATCACATGTAGGACCTACTTGAACCTTCAGAACACCCAAAATAACGCTAAATCTAGAAATCATCTCAAAAAACCTAATGAATCAAACATATGAACTTCAAGTTCTTAATTTTCCTCCAACGAGCCAAAACGCCTTAAAACTACTCGGGTTGACACCAAATTTTACAGGCAAGTCTTAAATGATATTTTGGACCTGTACTGCGCTTCGAACCAAAATACGAGCGCGATACATAGGAAATCAATGATTACTTAGTTTTCTTTAAATCCTTAAAACTTTAAATTAACAATTTCTAATAAAATTCATTACTCGGGCTAGGAACCTCGAAATTAGATTTCGGGCATACGCCGAGGTCCCATATTTTCCTACGGACCCTCCAGGACCGTCAAATCACGAATTCGGGTCCGTTTGCTCAAAGTGCTGACCAAAGTCAAACTTAGCCTTTTAAGAAAATCCTAAGGAATCAAATGGCCATATTTCACCCAAAACTCTTATGAATCCCGAACCAACCATCCTCGCAAGTCATTAGCTAAAGTAAGCATGGAAAGTTTTATTTAAGGGAACGGGGTTCTAAAAGGCAAAATGACCAGGTGGACCGTTACATTCTCCACCTCTTAAAAAAACGTTCGTCCTCGAACGGACATAGAAAAGTACCTGAGCTGCTGAATAAATGGGGATATCTGCTCCGCATTTCCTCCTCGAACTCCCAGGGTCGCCTCCTCAATTGGTTGGCCCCTCCACTGGACCTTTACTACGGAAATCCTCTTGGATCTCAACCGGCGATCCTTCTTATCAATAATGGCAATGAGCTGCTCCTCATAACCCAAGCTCTCATCCAGCTGAATAGTACTGAAGTCTAACACATGGGAAAAGTCGGCATGATACTTTCGGTGCATCGACATATGAAAAATTGGGTGAACTCTCGATAAGTTAGGGGTAACGCCAGCTCATAGGCAACCTCCCCAACTCTCCTCAATACCTCAAATGGGCTAATAAACCTTGGGTTCAACTTGCCCTTTTTCCCGAACCTCATAATGCCCTTCATGGGTGAGACTCTAAAGAGAACCTTCTCGCCAACCATAAATGATACATCACACACCTTTGATCTCCGTAACTCTTCTGTCTGGACTGAGCTGTGCGAAGCCTCTCCTGAATCAACTTCACCTTATTCAAGGCGTCCTACACCAAGTCTGTACCATACAACTTAGCCTCACCAAGCTCAAACCATCCGATATGAGAACAACAACGGCGATCATATAGAGCCTCGTATAGAACCATCTCAATGTTGGACTGGTAGCTGTTGTTATATGCGAACTCCGCCAAGGGCAAGAACTGATCCTACTGCCCTCGGAAGTCAATCACACATGCTCTAAGCACATCCTCTAAAATCTGAACCATCCGCTCCAACTGCTCATCAGTCTGAGGATGGAATATTGTGCTAAGCTCTACACGGGTCCCCAACTCACTCTGAATGGCTCTCCAAAAATGGGAAGTCAATTGAGGGCCCTGTCTGATATAATGGAAACAGGCACACCGTCCAACTGGACTATCTCCCGAATGTAAATCTGAGCATACCTCTCCGCTGTATAAGTAGTCGCCACTGGAATGAAGTGAGCCGACTTGGTCAACCTATCAATAATGACCCACACTGAATCAAACTTTCACAAAGTCCACAACCCTACTACACAATCCATGGTGATACGCTCCCATTTCCACTCTGGGATAGGCCCCTGCTGAACTAGCCACCTATCATCTGGTGCTCATACTTGACCTGCTAGAAATTCAAACATTTAGCCTCATACTCCGCTATGTCTTTCTTCATCCTCCGCCACCAATAATGCTGCCTCAAATCATGATACATCTTCATAGCTCCCGGGTGAATAGAATACGCGAACTCTGTTCCTCCTCTAGGATCCTCTTCCTCAGACCATCAACATTAGGAACACATAGACGACCTTGGAGTCGAAAAACACTATCCTAGCCAATAGAAACCTTCTTTGGCACCTCCCTGAAGCACTGTCTCCCTAAGAATCGCCAAATGTGGATCATCGAACTGCCGGGCTTTGATGTTCCCCAATAATGAAGACTGAGTGACTACACACGCAAGAACTCGGCTGGGATCTGAAATATCCAGCCTCACAAGCCTGCTAGCCAAAGACTGAATGTCCAAAGCTACTGGTCTCTCTGCTGCTGGAATGAATGCCAAGCTACCTATATTCTCCACCTTTCTGCTCAAGGCATCCACGATTACATTCGCCTTGACCGGATGATAAAGAATGGTAATGTCATAATCCTTCATTAACTCAAGCCACCTGCGCTGCCTCAAATTAAGATCCCTCTGCTTGAATAAATTCTGCAAGCTGCAATGATCGGTGTAAACCTCACATGGAGCCCTATACAGGTAGTGCCTACATATCTTAAAAGCATGAACAATCGCCGCCAACAACAGATCGTGCACAGAATTATTTTTCTCATTAATCTTCCGTTGACGGGAAGCATATGTAAGAACTCGCCCCTCCTGCATCAATATACACCCAAGCCAATGCGTAAAACGTCACAATACACTATATACATCCCCGAGCCAGAAGGCAATACAAGAATTGGTGTTGTAGTCAAAGCCGTCTTGAGCTTCTGAAAGCTGTCCTCACAATCATCGGACCAATGGAAAGGGGTACCCTTCTGGGTCAATCTAGTCAAAGGTAACGCAACAGATGAAAAGCCCTGCACGAATCGCCTGTAATAACCTACTAATCCCAAGAAACTCCGGATCTCAGTCACTGAGGTAGGACGTGACCAACTCTAAACTGCTTCAATATTCCATGGATCCACCTTAATTCTCTCTCCCGACACAATATGACACATGAACGCCACAAATTATAGCCAGAACTCACACTTGGAGAACTTAGCATATAGCTTCTATTCCCGTAAGGTCTGAAGCACTACTCACAAATGTTGCTCGTGCTCTCCCAGGCTACGAGAATATATCAAGTTGTCATCAATGAAGATAATAACAAATGAATCAATATAAGGCCTGAACACCCTGTTCATCAAATCCATGAACGTTGTTATGGCATTAGTCAAGCCAAAGGACATCATCAAAAACTCATAATAGCCATATCCAGTCCAGAATGCAGTATTTGGAACATCCAACTCCCGAATCCTCAGCTGATGGTACCCTGACCTCAGATCTATCTTAGAGAACACCCTCGTACTCTACAACTGGTCGAACAAATCATCGATACGAGGCAATGTATACTTGTTCTTGATGGTGACTTTGTTCAATTGGTGGTAGTCAATGCATACCCGCATAGTCCCATCCTTCATCTTCACAAATAACACTGGTGCATCCCAAGGCGATACACTGGGTCTAATAAATACATTTACTAACAACTCTTCAAGCTGCTCCTTCAGCTCCTTCAACTCCTTAGGAGCCACAGGGTACAGGGGAATAGATATAGGCTGGGTTCCTGGAACCAAATCAATACAGAAATTAATATCACAATCCGGTGGCATGCCAGGAAGATCAAAAGGAAAGACATCGGCGAACTCTCGAACCATTAGAACTGAATCAATCATCGGGGACTCTCCGGTAGTATTCCGAACATAAGCTAGATAAGCCAAACACCCCTTCTCAACCATATGCCGAGCCTTCAGGAAAGAAATAAATTGACTAGGTGTATCAGTTGTGGAACCCTTCCACTCCAACCTCGGCAAGCCTAGCATCACTAGTGAAATAGTTTTAGCATGGCAAGCTAGGGCGGCATGATATGGAGATAACCAGTCCATGCCAAGGATGACCTTAAAATCGATCATATCAAGTAACATGAGGTTAGCTTTAGTATTGAAATCACAGAATGTGACCACACAGGACCGGTAGACCCGATACACAACCATGGAATCACCCACAAGAGTGGACACATGAACAAGAGTGCCCAAAGGCTCAGGAGAAATAACCAGGAAATGAGCAAATAGAGATAATACAAATGAATAAGTAGACCTTGGGTCAAATAATACCGAAGCATCTCAACCATCGATGGAAATAATAATTGTGATAACGGCATCTAAGGCCAATGCATCTGGCCTAGGCGGAAGAGCATAGAATCTAGCTGGAGCGCCGACTGGCTAGCCTTCACTGGCCTGAGCGCCGGCTGGATGGCATGTCCCTGCTTGACCTCCACCTCTAGGACGGCCTCTACCAGCCTGCCCTCCACCTCTAGGCTGCTGGACAGCTGGTGCTAAAATCATAGGCTGCTGACCCTGCTGCACTGCCTTGTCCCGAAGCCTGGGGCAGGTCCTCATCAAATGACCCGGATCTCCACACTCGTAGCACTCTAGGCACCATAGCCTGCTTCCCTAAAGTCTGAGCCTGCTGACCCGAATACCCACTGGAAGAACCCTGGATGGCCAGTAGGCGATAGGAACTCTCTGGCACAACGCTGAAGGGAGCACTAGAAGAATCCTGAAAACCAGAATACCCGCTGGAGGAACCCTCAGTGGCTGGTGGGCAGTAAGAACTCTCTGGCATCGCACTAAAATAAGGTCTCACTGGGGTACCTCGGGGAGGGGTTGGTGGTGCTGAATATGAGGGTCTGCTGGGCTGACCCCTCCCGAAGTGGCCTCTACCCCTATTCGGGGCACCTTTGAACTCTCCTGAAAATTGGGCCCTCTTGTCCTGCTGAATCTGCTCTCTACCCCTCAGGTGATACCCCTCAATCCTACGAGCAATCTTTACTTCTAGCTGATACTCAATACCCATCTCCACCTCTCGGGCCATGCTAGCTCAAATACCGGGGTGTGACCCCGCAACAAATCTATGCACTCTCTCTACATATATAGGAAGTATCATGAGTGCATGGCGAGACAACTCAAAAAACCTCACCTCCTAAGTGGTCACAGACATCTGACCCTGCTTAAGATGTTCAAACTGGTGTCATAGCTCTTCCCTCTCAGAGGGTGAAATATACGTATCCAAGAACAATTAGGTGAACTAACCCCAGGTGAGGAGATGAGAACCCGGTGGCTTGCCAAGAACATAGGACTACCACCATCTACGGGCCCTGTCCTCTACCTGAAAAGTAGTGAAGTCAACTCCATGTGACTCCAATATCCTCATATTGTGCAATCTGTCCCTCTACTTGTCGATGAAATCCTAGGCATCCTCATGTCTTTCACCCCCGAAGATAGGCGGTGAATCCTAGTCCATCTATCCAATAACTTCTACGGATCACCATCCGCAGCGGGTAGTGCACCTAGAGTCTGATACACTGCAACTGCATGTCCTGGAGCCTTAGCTGCAGAGGTTTGTGCTCCCCCTCCCGCCTGTGAGGTAGCTGGATCAGCTGGAAATCAAACAGCCTGAGTCATAGAATTCAAGAGCTGAAGCATACGACCCATAACCTCTTGAAATCTTGGTGTTGTGATAAAGTCTGCCGGGGTGGGCTCAGCTGCGGGTACCTCGCCCTGCTCCACAATAATAGGATCTCCCGTAGGATCCACTGGTGGTGCTACTGGAATAACTCTGGAATGCCCTCGTCCCCTACCGCAGGCCGGTGCCATCCCCCGGCCTCTGCCTCTGCCTCGAGCAACAGTGGGAGCAGCTCCGCCTGGGTCTGGAACATCGGTCGTGTGTGTCCTCACCATCTGTGAGAGAATAGAAAATGGAAATTTAGTAAACCAAACACTGCACGATAGGAATGAAAGAAGAGTAGTTCTTCCTAATACCCTATAGCCTCTCGAAGATAAATACAGATGTCTCCATACCGATCTACAAGACTCTATTAGGTTTGCCCATGACTTGTGAGACCTACGTGAACCTAGTGCTCTGATACCATGTTGTCATGATCCAATTCCATAACAGGTCATGATGGCGCCCAACGCCATTGCTGGGCAAGCCAATGCAAAAAAATACTAATTAAACTTTCGATCACCTTAACCCCAAAGTAGTTGAAATAATTCTTTAAGTTGGAAATTGATTAGAAATGATGATAAAATCAAGATAATCATACAACCCCAAAATAATAACGTCTACTAATGTGTGTGCCAAGACCCGGTGTCACAAATAGTGGGCAACTATAGAATAGACAACAAAATACACTATCCCACTGTATGAACAAAATGGACAACATAAATACATAAGAAAACTCTTCCAAGCTGCTGAACGGCACGGAAGGGAAAGCAGCTCACCGTAGGAGTCTCATATCTGCTCAGTGGTGCGCGCTCGACTGGTATCCACATGTACCTGCCTCAGACCCTGTACAATTAAGTAAAAAAGTGTAGTATGAGTACATAAACAATATGTAACCAGTAAGTATCCCGTCTAATCTCGAAGAAGTAGAGACGAGAGATCGACTCGATACTTACTAGGGTCAATTAATATGAGAAGAGTTTATAATAAGCACGGATATCTCAAGTTATTAATATTTAATAATCATGGGTAATAGTTCTTTCCCAAGTAATAACACGGATGCTTGTCTATAGTCTAAGTAGATATGTAACTTAACCCTTGAAGAATTTCTAAGAAAAACATGCTCAAATAATCACCGTGGGACGCACGGCCCGATCCATCATAAAATAAATTGTGCACTGTCGAGGGTCGAACGGCTCGAACCATTAATGAATCTATTACCCCGCTCGTGAATCACCGTGTGATGTGGTCAAATAAAAATAAGCTCATTAACAAGCAATAATAATAATTTATATATATAAGGAGTAGCCATAGACAAGAATGCCAAATATTCTCCTTTAAAAGACCAAATAGGATAAGGGTCATTCTTTAGTCTCATTCTTCTTACTCAAAATAGTTCATACGAATCTGAGTTAATCGACACGTACTAGAATATCACGTAGAGCATACTTATGGGTCCTAGACTACCCTGACTTAACATAATAGTCACTACGTGTGGACTCTCATCACCTAGTACATACGTAGCCCACTAATAAAATGACAAATAATTCAATTATTATATGTATGGGGACAATTCCCTCTTACAAGGTTAGAAAGGAGACTGACCTAGGTCTAAAGTGCACTTCAAATGCCAAGAACAAGTCAAAGCCCTCAATTCGGAGCAGAACGATCCCAAACTAGCAAAACGAAGTAAGAACTAGTCAATATAGACACATAAGATCGAGTTCTAGCTATTTAAGAAATTTTCCAACCATTAACACAAGTTTCCTAAAATCTGACCTCGGGCCCACGTGCCCGGATTCCAAAATTTTTCGAAGGAAGTTGTTCTCTACAACTTAAGGATCACTAATATATGGTTTCTAATTAATTCCATAAAACATTTCATGGTTAAATTCAAGTTTTACCAAAACCTGAGGTTTTTCTCTAACCCCTTGATTTTACCTAATTTCTAGTGTTTATTCTACCTAATATGCAAGTATTAAAATAAGGTTGGGTGGAATAGACTTACCGTCTTTAATGAACCTTACTAGTGAAAAGTGTGAAAAGTGTCAAAAATGGGTTTGAAACCCGTCTTTAATGAACCTCACTAGTTCAGTAATTTTCGCATCTGTGGTCCCGCATCTGCGAAAAGGGGAGGGAAGGCTGAGACTGCATCTGCGGTCTCCGGGCTGCATCTACGGCGTCGCTTCTGCGGCTTGGGAGCTACATCTGCGAAAATAGCTTAGGCCACCCTGGGTCGCTTCTACGATGGGAAGGCCGTATGTGCGGTCCCGCTTCTGCGGTCCAAGAACCGCAGATGCGGTTATGACAGAAGCAGTAGTTCTTCAGCCTTTCTCAAAATTTCCATTTCACTCGAGCCTCGTCTGATTGATGCCCGGGGCTCTCGTGCCCCGCCCGAACATACCGACAAGTCTGGAATCACGAGATGGACCTACTCGAACCTTCGAAACTCCTGAAACAACGCTAAATATAAAAATCATCCCCTAAAACCAAATGAATCAAACTTATGAACTTCAAGTTCTTAATTTTCCTCCAACCGACAAAA
Organism: Nicotiana glauca; assembly: GCA_026770625.1. Classification (NCBI taxonomy): domain Eukaryota; kingdom Viridiplantae; phylum Streptophyta; class Magnoliopsida; order Solanales; family Solanaceae; genus Nicotiana; species Nicotiana glauca. The sequence goes on from MU719958.1 coordinate 108,653, forward strand.
ATGCCTTAAAACTACTCGGATTGACACCAAATTTTACAGGCAAGTGTTAAATGATATTTCGGACCTGTACCGGGCTTCGATATCAAAATATGAGCCTGATACCTAGAAAATCAATGATTACTTAGTTTTATTTAAATCCTTAAAACTTTAGATTAACAATTTCTAATAAACATTCATTACTCGGGCTAGGAACCTCTGAATTAGATTCCGGGCATACGCCTAGGTCCCATATTTTTCTACGGATCCTTTGGGACCGTCAAATCATAATCTGGGTTCGTTTGCTCAAAGTGCTGACCAAAGTCAAACTTAGCCTTTTAAGAAAATCCTAAGGAGTCAAATGGCCATATTTCACCCAAAACTCTTACGAATCCCAAACCAACCATCCTCGTAAGTCATAAATTAGCGAAATCAAGCTCGACAAGTTATATTTAAGGGAACGGGGTTCTAAAAGAAAAAACGACCAGGCGGATCGTTACATGAATACACTTCAAACATAATGAGGATTGAACAGCAGATAAATCAAACCTAAGATAACACAGTGCCAGAAATCAACTAATAGTGAAGAAATAAGAAATTATTTAAAGAAAAATCAACGACGAACTCAAAAAAATTTTAGATCTACAAAGATCTGGATGAATTCATGTTTGAAATGAGGATTTTGAAGAGAGAATGAAAGGGTAAAGCGAATCTAGTCTCAAACAAGATATTTGAACTGTAAAAGCATCGAAATAGTAACACTCACAACCATAGACGGACTCTCAGAGAGTCTTGAGCCAGATCTAGTTAGATCCCTCGAGATATTTCCAGGAAATTATAAGAACGAGCAACCAGGAGACGTAGAAGATCAGTAGGAGCCTCAAATCGCCATGTAAATCCATGGGTCAAGTGAGAATTGGAGGGAATAAGATTAGTTTTGGGTGCCAGTGGCTAGGGTTTGGTTTAGGTCTTAGAGAGACAGAGGGAATTAACGTTTCTAGGGCAGCCATTTGTCAATAATGGCTATGGTTTAGGAGGGGTCGTTTGGTTAAAAATGATAAGAAGTGATGGTGGCCGTTGATCTCTATGATTAATGGCCAGGATTTATAGGGTTTTGGGGTTGGGTAGGATTTAATTGGGCTATGGGTAGTTGGCTTGGGCCTAGTCTTAGTGGGTTAAGGATTTGGGTTGTTTAATTTAGGCTAGGTCCGAAAATTTAAAAACAAAAGGGGGGGTCATTTGTTAAATACCCAATTAATTGCTACAAATTTTTTTTAAAATAGTTAATAAATTATAAAAAATGTCTTTCATGCCTATAAATATTTTAAAATAATTACTCAATATTTTAAAAATATAAAAGGCTATTTTATGGTAAAAATATAATAATGCATGCATGAGCTATAATTGCAAAGTAATTGCAATTGTAACCCCAAAAAATATAAATGTGGCTATTTGTGAAATAATTAAAACTTAGTACAAATTTAAATGATAAAGTTAAGCCACAAAATTATTATAAAACTATTTGTGATGCAATTAATGATTGTTTATATGAATAAAAAATGTTGGGATAATTTAATTAAAATCTTTTTAAAATGCAGAAATTGTAAAAATACTAATTGATGCCAATGTATAGTTTTGAAAATATTATAGGAAAAAATTGGGTATCAACAGTAGAAACTTATCATACGTGGATACCAACTCTAATAACCAAGACATGCATTTTTGGAGTAAGTGGCCTAATTTGTCAAGCAAGTCTAATGTTCAACTCTTGCCATATCTCTAAGCCGTCAAACTAGGATTCAATGATCCTATTATCCTATCTGATTCACGATCCTTATTCAACTTGGAGTGCCCGAAAGATTTTCACCATCAAGCATATCTCATTTTGTTATTTCTCTCAACTCACCGTCGCCTTATGGTGCTTGTGAAGGTTTTCACCGATAAGACTCTCTTATTTTATTCTTTTCTTCTTATTTTCTCTGATTCTACAGATTACAAGGCATTAACCATGGTAAAATAACATATGCACAAGGCATGTCTAACTAGGCAATCTCAAAGATTATCTGGAATGTCTTTTTTGGACTGTAATGTGGCTTTTGGACATGATTAGAAAGGAAAGATATCATAAAGCTCAAAATAACTAAGTCAACATGGTTGATTTGTTTACAACTTTTTGAATCCTTTTTAAAAACTTTGTATCAGATTCTAAAAAAGGAGAATTTAATTTTTTTGAGATGAAATTTCTAAGAAAACTGCCCCACTCTTGACTTTGTGGGATTATGTAATATTTTATTTGGTGTGAACGAACTATAAGGCTATTTGCGTATCTTGTGATGATAAGAATCAGGTCGAATATAGTTCAAATAAATATTTTTTCTTGTTGCTATTTGTTTTTTCTTCTTTCTTTTCTTCCTTTTCCTCTTTTTTTTCTTTATCTCCTTTCCTTCTCTTCTCTTTTTTCTCTATTTTCTTTCGGGATGAACTTTTTTTAAAATTTTATTAATGACTATAACTCAATTCCAAAAAAGGAGAGTTCAAGAAAATTAGCATAGGTTCTAAAGGGGTACCAAATGGTATAAAATGCTTGGGTAGCTAAAAGAGAGCCACCCAATCTCTGAAAAGGCCAAGTATAATACATGCAACTTGAGGATAAAAAATGAAGATCTTGCATAGCATTTCTTTTGCAGCATCAACATTGATATCACAAATATGCCTTCCACCTCTCTTTAGTGCTCCGTCAAGTACATAATTCTCATTGGGTGATCTCTTCTTCACAATGGATACCCTTCGTCAGTTTGGTACGAAGTCCCTTGGTTTTATCTTGTAACTTGAGATGCTCTTGAACTCAAAGTTGCTTCCTTCAAATTGTCTGGGATGTACTCTCTTGTAACAAATTCTTTTCGTCCTATTAACGTTCCAAACTATCCGCCCCAATTTCACACAATTGGGCTTTAAATGATCTCAAAGTGTCCAAATCTTTACTTATTTTTCTCAAGTGTCGTTTTTATCTTCAAAACTTATTTCATTGTTTCATGATTAGACTAACTTTTAATACCAAGATGCGAATTCCACGTGCATGACATCAGCTTTATCGAGACTTCACATACGTAGATTGCCATGTTTATATCCGAACGAAAATACCTTGCTGATGTTTTTGTTTCCAAACTGAAATCTTTAACTATAAGAAGGGAATCGATTAAAGCCAGATTACCGCCTATGGTACACTAAGAATTTAATACTGAATGAGAAAAGGTGTTAACTAAATAGAAAAATCCCGATTTCAATCATTTTTTACGCCTCCTCCGTGCCGAGATTCACCATGAAAAGAACTATAAAAAGAAAAGAGAACTAAACGAAAACTAACTTAAAATAACAGAAAATGGGAGATAGCATTAGACAGACGGTGAAAGGGTTTGTACAACAAAATAACCAAAATAAACTGGGGTAACAACCCTGGAAAAAACCTAGATAACACTAAATGAGTTGGTACGACTAAATGAACAAGGAAAAATAAAAGGATAGAAGGGTTTGAGTCACAAGAAAATATCCGGATTACAATCATGAAATAATCTGGACAACAAAAATAGCAACAAATAAACACCAAGACTTCTCCTTGGCTAGCAAAGAAAGGAGCATCTTTACAATTACCAAGCTCGACATCTTAGCCACTTAGTTCCAAATCAATATTACAAAGAACATTACCAATTTCAATCACATTGACCTCAGCAAATAGCTTTTGGGTCCCTTTTGCCGACTCGTTCCTAAGATCAACTTATGGAATCGAGACTGATAGCGCTAAAAACTTTGCGGCAAGTGGTCCTCCAAGGAGTTTAGAAGAGTGCTCATATTCCTTTTCAACACAAATCATTCCCACCATATGTGTCTCATTATGAACATGAAATTGACTTTGGCCAGTGTTCGCCGCATCTGGATTTTGCACGGTAATATGACCTACATCAATAAGCTTCTAAACTGCTCTTTTCAGATACCAACACTTTTCTATGTTGTGCCCCGGTTCATTAGAGCAACATGTGCAAATTTGAGAATAATCAAAATTCTTTGGAAGTGCCTTCGACATTTTTATCTGAATCGGCTTCAACATGTCCAATTGTCTCAACTTATGGAATAGACTGGCATATGATTCTCCAGTAGGAGTGAAAGACCTTTCCTTTTGTTGCTACCTTTTCATTTTGTACTCCGTCCTCGGTTGGAACCTCTTTCGGGTAGGTGGTTGATATGCTTGTAGAGGTGGGTAAGACATTTATAGAGGTGGTGCACGCCATTGCGGGTCTTGCAGATGTGGAACATATGAGGTGCATTGTGGATAGAGTACAAATAAGGTAATGTATAACTTTGGGGATTTTGTGGAGAGAAGTAGCTTGGGGAGGATTATCTAGAGTATGAGGATGTTCATTGTGTTGATATTGAGACTGAATGCGTTGAGCAGGAAACCCCATTAGATCTTGTTGTTGGCGGGACTGAACAACATCTTTTCTATTTGTCTTTCTTCCCCTAAAACTTATTGAGATGTTCCAAATGTCTTCTGTAGTATCTTTCTAATGCAGAATAGCTCATGATTTATCTTTATCAATTTATATCAGGCCAAAAAAGGCAACATCAACATTTAAAATTCTCAGGCAAGCAATGTAAGCATGCGCATATCATGCTGAGGTCGACGGCCCGCTCCAACAGAAATGTAAATTGTGCACTGGCGATGGTCGAATGAAAAACCATAGATGCATCTATTACCCCACTCGCGAACTATCCTGCGACACGGTCAACATAAAGTAAACAAATACCCTACTCGCAAATCATACATGCGACGTGGGTACACAAAAGAATACACGCTCAAACAGCCAATAAAGGATTTATCGGGGAAAATTTATCAAATTAAAAGCCAAACCTCTTTTAACAATTTAAGAAATTGAAGTTTAATCCTTTTAGAAATTCATTTACTAATTCAATGTGATTAAGGCAATCCAAGCTATCAATAAGTTTACAATTAATCCAAGTATAGTATGATTTTGGGTCCTAGACTACTCGAACAATAGCATAATAGTAGCTACGCACGGAATCTCGTCACCTCGTACGTACGTAGCCCCCACAAATAGGAGCACATAACCAATTAACTCACCTATGGGGACAATTCTCTCTTACAAGGTTAGAAAGGAGACTCACCTCGCTCCGATGATCCATAACCGGCATTCCGCACCCTTCCAAAGACTTGAATCGATACACAACGCTCCAAACTAGCCAATAATTATATAAACTCATTAGTATATGCTAAGGTACTCATTATAATCCAATTTATAACAATTCCTAACCCCGATCGAAAAGTTGACAAAAACGCCCTCGGGCCCACGTGCCCGGAATCTGAAATTTTTTGAAGATAAAGTTTACCCATAGCCTAATGAACTCAAATATATGATTTTATCTAAATTCCATACCCAAAATCGTGGTCAAAATCCAAGAATACTAATTTTCTAGGTTTTCCCCCAAACCCCAAGTTTTTTACAATTTTCTATGTCTAAATCTATATACAAACCTTGTATATACTCAAAACTAGTATAGATCACTTACCTCATGCTTGGTGATGAAAATGGCACTCCAAAGTTGCTCCAAAATTGGCTCCCATGGAAGAAATAAAGTGAAAATGAGCCAAACTTCAATTTTTAAAAGAAACCCCACTGCCTCCAGCATTTTCCGCATCTGCGGAAAAGTAACCGCTTTTGCGGTCCCGCATCTACAAAAAGGTGACTGTATCTGTGGTCCCACATCTGCGGAAAAATTACCGCATTTGCGGTTATGATAATAGCCAGTAATTTACCCCATAGAGAAATGAACATAACTCCCTCATACGATGTCCAAATTTGACGATTCTTTTTTCTACGGCTCTGTAATTACGATACGGATCTAATTGTTCAATAAAAACATAATTTGGAGCTCATTTTCTTAATATGGTACCCTTTATGTCCAAAGAAACGATGTTGAAACATCAAATAAGAGTGCGATACAACCCGAAAGCACGCCCGAGGCCCCCGGGATCCCGTCCAATAACACCAACCCACTCCATAACATAACACGGACTTGCTCGAGGCCTCAAATCATAACAAACAACACTAAAATCATGAATCAACCTCCAACTCAAGTTTTATGAACTTTAGAACTTTAAACTTCTACTTTCGATGCCGAAACCTATCAAATCACGTCCGGTCGACTTCAAATTTTGCACACAAGTCATATTTGACATTACGGACCTACTCCAACTTCCAAAATCAATATCCGAGCCCGATGTCAAAAACTCCATTTCCGGCAACTCCAAAAGCCTTCAATTTTCTATCTTTAGCCAAATGGCTCCAAAATGACCTACAGACCTCCGAATTCACTTCCGATCGCGCTCCCAACTCCAGAATCACCATACGGAGCTACTCCCAGACTCGAAATCCCAAACGGACATTGATAAAATTGAAATGCACTTCAAGCCAAACTTATGAAATTTCATTCAAAATGTTAACTTCCACAATAGGCACCAAAATACTCCTGGGTCATCCAAAACCCAATCCGGGATACGCCCAAATCCGAAATCATCATACAAACCTGCTGGAACCTTCAGACCCCAATTCCAAGGTCGTTTACTCAAAAATCCAATCCTAGTTAATTCTTTCAACTTTAAGCTTTCGAAATGAGAATTCTCTTTCCAAATCAATTCTAAACTTCCTAAAATTCAATTCCAACCCGCGTACAAGTCATATTACCTGAAATGAAGTTGCTCATAGCCTAAGGCTGCTGTACGAGGCGCTAGATCTCAAAACGACCAATCGGGTCGTTACATTCTCTCTCACTTAAACATACGTTCGTCCTCGAACGTGCTGAGAACTACACTGAAGTAGTTTGAAATCGTTGTTTAACACCTCATGCACCTTCCCGTGCTACCACAACTCAGTTGAGCACATTAGCTCGATCAATTCCGAAGATATTTCCTTTTATTCAAGCAAATAAGCCTTAGAGTCCAATTCCAATATCCAGAATTATATGTTGGGCTTGTTTGCAACATAGGATCATCATATCAATCACTACACGCTGTACCCAAACATGACTGCATAATTTTGCTGAATTCACACCCTGCATCACTTTACTCACCGGACCACAATAAAACTTTCTGATCGGCTTAGTCAAAATTCGATGAATTTGATGCTCCCATTACACCTCATGACATGCATAGGTCTTGTTCTAACTCTTACAATACCGCCATGACAGAAGAGATGTGCAGAAATTCATAAACAGCTATCGAGTCAACAAATCATTGGGTTTATACTCCCGACAAGATCCATCACTTCATTTTGAGCCGAATAATGATCTTAGCTCCTTAATATACTTCATATAATCAGATTGCACTGATACTAAATCCAATAATCTCGTCTCACCCAGTATGAACTACTCAGGCAATCAGCCATCACGGACATGATCAAAAGTCTCATATGATGCTACAATGTGCTAACAGGTACCAATTAGAATGTGATGCAAAAGGAAAATGAACCCTGAAAAAGGAGATCCAATTACCCCGCTTGCGAATCATACATGCGACGTGGGCGCACAGCTAATATGAGCTTTCCTCATAAAATAGGAAACAGAACATATGAAAACAGATATAGGGAACTGTACCGAACATCACACCGTTGCGGCGTGCAACCTGATCCAAACAACATACCCATGGCGACGTGCCACCCGATCCACACAACATAACTATGGCGGCATGCCACCCGATCCACACATAAAACTCACGCAAGGAGATATATGTCGAGCTAATTTGCTCGTTACAGCAAGATAACGAATATCGGTCACAAGCACGCTAGGTGCATAATACCATTTCCTCGAGAGACACACAGTGCTATAAGCTGCAAACTTAAGCACAACCGAGGTGCGATATACAATCTGAATCTCAAGAGCCATCCTGATCATATAACATCATCTCTACGCGGAACCTCAATAAATAATAAACTCACCAAGCCATCTCTCAACTCATATGGCGCAATACATCATTACATAGAACTACTCACCCCGACTACTCTTACATAAGGAGCGAATTGCTGAAATGATCACATCTGGCCTGCTATAAAGCCCATATTCACATTAAATCCCTCCATAGACCTCCAGCTGGTTCCAATCACACTGAACTAGGCTAATAACCTTTCAAAGGTCCCTAATGACCCCCCTTTTTCTCATAACACAAAAGAACAACCATCATAACCAGGGTAATCCTCCACAGTCCACAACTCAATAACTGAGTGCCCTGCAGGCATATATTCTCAACTTACCGATATCATCACAAATCTTCATACTTGGTTTAAATCTTTAATCAATCAAGTGACTATACGCTGTGCTTATATAATCTTCCTCTGGGACATGCTCTTACAACCTATCATAACAAATAACAGGTCCGTACATCCAAACCACCGGCCGCACTAACGCTGAAAAGCGATCAAGAATCCTTAACCAGGATGCAAAGCCTTCTTCACAAAACAACAATCTCAGGTGAGGCTGAAGACAATACCAACTTACTTTAGACATCGAAACTCCTTTACTGTTTGTTTGAGCTTGTGACATCCTTGTCAGCACCGAATAGCAACCTTGATCCTCACTTCAAATTCCATACTACTCACTGCACCATGATATGCCAATATACGACAAAACACGATCTTCATAATAACTCTAGAACTACTAATAGATTAACACTTCATCATATAAAAACGTTTCACTTAACTCACTTCAGGAGAACCATAGTATCACACAGGTGAATCCTCATAATCGTAGAATATGCAAAACTCTAAGTAGTGGTCTAAGCCACTATAGCCATTCCGGAATCCGCTTCTACATAACAAGACATAACAGTAGAATGCTTCGAAATAATATCAATTACGGCGGCTGACAAGCCTCATACGTACCGTCAGAAGTCACTTGCATAACTTGATCACTCGGAAGGAACTGATCGCCACTATCAATATGCCAATTCAACTATGGCTATCCAATCAATCTTCGTCCAATTTATCCTTGATTGCCATTGAAACAATAATAACTCCATTCAACACTTACCACACTCTATCCGCACTCATCCCGAGTGACCTTAAATCACAAGACCATGCTGTCTCAAATCCCACAAACCATATCACACCTCCCAAATGCTACACTGCAAGTTAAAACATAATAGAACATTCTGAGGCTCTTCTCATAAGCTTCTATAGAAGCTTGACTCTTAACCATACCTATAGGCTCGAAATCGTTAGGCACCACAATGTACCCATTTGAATCCATTAGGACCATTGTTGAGAGCCACCCGCTCTGACTTGGCCTCGAATATAATCAACTTCATAAATCTTCTAGCGCATGTATACCCTCTCGACGAAACACCTGGAAGAATCACTTCTTTTGAAACCCGCATCTATACAAGGCATAAATCCTGAATCCTTCCCCAAGTCTGAACATGAGCCAATAAGGCCAACCATAGCACCCTTTAACAATTCCTTTGCTCAAATCACCACTCATGTTCTTTTCCCGTAACCAAAATAACCAAAAAATATGCTAACAACCAGAAACCCTCGCAAGTGTTTAACCATGAAACCTAATCATTGGCAGTGGGACTCTCCCACTTAGCTTGAAGTCGCTATTACATGACTCTGGAACTCACCGAAATTCCCTATCTCTTATTAACATAACCTTGTGCAATCAACCACCTGAATTCTCAGATTCTTTCTGTAAAACACCTTCTTTATACTATGAATCATCAACCACATTCGCACTACCGATCCCTTTGCTGCATATTAGCCCATACTTCAAATTAGATCCGTAGACCCCAATCACCAATCACTAAAATTCTTAAATCGATCCAAACTCTCCTTAAGGAGCTTAGTCATCCTACCACAAGCCCCTATGTAGCTCTGCCACTCTCCCACTTTGGGAAAACTCACTTCTTTAATCAAGTACTCGACCTGCACTCCTTGTACCTGGCCTTCTAGAAGTTTTAAACACCGCCTGACATTTCCGACATGTCCTTCCTTATACTTTGTTGCTCAATTGTTGCCGTAAATAAATCCATCTTTGTAGCACTTGAACCCATGATTCGCTACTAACCTTAAACCTTTCCGAAGATCATGTTTCTCGAGTCGTCAACACTAGGAAGACCGATTCAATCCTGCACCACCGCACACCGCGATATCTAACAGTCGTTTCTTTAATAGTGACCCACAATATCCTGCTCCAGAGGAGAATTGTAGAAGATCATAACACCGGCGAACTTAGTACCTTCAATAAGGACAACAACACCTCATCACAGAAGAAAACTCCACCAAACTTGAAAATACCAAGTCTCGTTCCCCCATCAACCCAAACCTGAACATTCTCAGCCTTATTGCCTTTCTCCTGCCGAGAATAAAATACAGAGTCTCTAGATCATGCACTGAGTAAACCTCTCTTCAAGTCATTCACTGCCCCGACATGTAGGCAAACATCCTACCATCATAACAATACTGCGAAACAATTGTTCATAAGCATCATGGCAACTTGTGCCTAGCCTCAAAGCCTTCAGAATTACCGCTACTGGCTGAAATAATAAAATATCCTTCTACAAAGCGACGATAATAATCCGATCATCTATACAGGGAGAAGCATCCCGTATCACATCTGTAGTACCACTACGGTTCTTCAATTCTCGATTTGTAACAAGCGATTTGCATCGCGCAAGATTGAGTAGGAATGGATTAAAAGCATATGCCTCCAAGCATCAAATCGCACGATAAGGAATCAAAAAGGAAAGTACTCCTAACAGTCCTGCAGCCCCCCGAGGATAAGTACAGACGTCTCCGTACCGATCTGCGAGACTCTACTAGACTAGCTCATGACTCGTGAGACCCTAGGAACCTAGTGCTCTGATACCATGTTGTCACGACCCAAAATCTACTAAGGGTCGTGGTGGCGCCGGACACCACTGTCAGGCAAGCCAATTGAAATACTTGATTAAATTCTTGTTTTAATAATTTTAAAAACACTTCTTTTATACGATTAAAATAATACTCAGTATATTCCTCCGAATGCATAATGAAATATTTTAATAACTTTTAAAATTTCTAAATAAACCCAAAAATATCCCAGAACCCGGTGTCACAAGTACATGAGCAATTTCTAAGAAAACCTGAATAAAGTACAATAGTTGTCTGGGATACAATTGGACAGAAAATAAATATAATCCTGAGAGAGACTATACTAGCTGCGGGTCGCCTCGAGGAAATATAGCTCACCTAGTCTCCGTGTCAACCATGCCGCTATGCCACTAAGCCACTAGCCACACATAAACATGTGCAACAAAAATGCACAACAAGTGTAGTATGAGTATGAAAACAACGTGTACTCAGCAAGTATCCCGTCTAATCTCGAAGAAGTAGAGACGAGGGGTCGGCTTCAACACTTGCTAGTGGTAAAATAACAATATAATAAAGATGTGAGGAAATTATGAAATTATATAGCAATTCTAACTCACAAAGCCGGAAAGCGGGTAAACACCTTTAACAAATAATAAAGGAATTTCAAGCATTATTTTATTCATTATCTTTATCAATTTATATTAGGCCAAAAAAGACAACATCAACATTTAAAATTCTCAGGCAAGCAATGTAAGCATGCGTATATCATGCCGAGGTCGACGACCCACTCCAACAGAAATTTAAATTGTGCACTGCTGAGGGTCAAACGGCTTGAACCGTAGATGCATCTATTACCCCGCTCGCGAACTATCTTGCGACGCGGTCAACATAAAGTAAACAAATACCCTGCTTGTGAATCATACGTGCGACGCAGGTACACATAGGAATACATGCTCAAACAACCAATTAAGGATTTATCGGGGAATATTTATCCAATTAAAAGCCAATCCTCTTTTAACAATTTAAGAATTTGAAGTTTATTTCTTTTAGAAATTCATTTACTAATTCAATGTAATTTAAGCAATCCAAGCTATCAATAATTTTACAATTAATCGAAGTATAGCATGCTTTTGGGTCCTAGACTACCTGGACAATAGCATAATAGTAGCTACGCACGGACTCTCGTCACCTCGTGCGTACGTAGTCCCCACAAATAGGAGTACATAACCAATTAACTCACCTATGGGGACAATACCCTCTTACAAGGTTAGAAAGGAGACTCACCTCGCTCCGAAGAACCATAAACGGCATTTCGCGCCCTTTCGAAGACTTGAATCGATGCACAACTCTCCAAAACTAGCCAATAATTAGGTAAACCCATTAATATATGCTAAGTTACTCATTATAATGTAATTTATAACAATTCCCAACCCCGATTGAAAAGTTGAAAAAAATGCTCTCGGGCCCACGTGCCCGAAATCCAAAATTTCTCGAAGATAAAGTTTACCCATAGCCTCACAAACTCAAATATATGATTTTATCTAAATTTCATACCCAAAATCGTGGTCAAAATCCAAGAATACTAGTTTTCTAGGTTTTCTCCAAAACCCCAAATTTTCTACAATTTTCCATGTCTAAATCCGTATACAAACCTTGTATATACTCAAAACTAGTAGATATCACTTACCTCATGCTTGGTGATGAAAATGACACTCCAAAGTTGCTCCAAAATCGGCTCCCATGGAAGAAATAAAGTTAAAATGAGCGAAACTTCGATTTTTAAAAGAAACCCCACTGCCTCCAGCATTTTCCGCATCTGCGAAAAAATGACCGCATCTGCGGAAAAGTGACCACATCTGTGGTCCCGCTTCTCCGGAAAATTACCGCATCTGCGATTATGACAGCAAGCAGCAATTTTCCTGATACGGAAATGAGCATAACTCCCTCATACGATGTCCAAATTTAACGATTCTTTTTGCTATAACTCCGTAATTACAATACAGATCTAATGGTTAAGTAAAAACGTAATTTGGAGCTCATTTGATTAATATGGTATCCTTTATGTCCAAAGAAACGATGTTGAAACATAAAATAAGAGCGTGATACAACCCGAAAATATGCCCGAGGCCCTCGGGACCCCGTCCAATCACACCAACCCACTCCATAATATAACACGGATCTGCTCGAGACCTCAAGTCATACCAAACAATGCTAAAATCATGAATCAACCTCCAACTCAAGCTTTATGAACTTTAGAACTTTAAACTTCTACTTTCGATGCCGAAACTTATCAAATCATGTTCGATCGACTTCAAATTTTGCACACAAGTCATATTTGATATTACGAACCTACTCCAACTTCCAGAATTGGAATCTGACCCCGTTATCAAAAAATCCACTTCCGGTCAAACTTCTCCAAATGCCTTCAATTTTTTATATTTAGCCAAATGGCTCCAAAAGGACCTACGGACCTTCGAATTCACTTCCGATCGCGCTCCCAATTCCAGAATCACCATACGGAGCTACTCCCAGACTCGGAATCCCAAACGGACATCGATAAAAGGGAAATGCACTTCAAGCCAAACTTATGAAATTTTTTCCAAAATGTTAACTTCCACAATAGGCGTCAAAGCACTCTCGGATCATCCGAAACACGATTTGGGCATGCGCCCAAGTCTGAAATCATAATACAAACCTGCTGGAACCTTCAGATCCCGATTCCGAGGTCGTTTACTAAAAAATCCAATCCTAGTTAATTCTTTCAACTTTAAGCTTTCGAAATGAGAATTCTCTTTCCAAATCAACTCTGAACTTTCCGAAATTCAATTTCGATCATGCGTACAAGTCATATTACGTGAAATAAAGCTGCTCATGGCCTCAGAATGCTAAACGGCACGCTAGATCTCAAAACGACCGATCGAGTCCTTACAACACAAATAACAACATTTTTTAAAAGCTATAGTTAAATGATATTTTTTCCTTCAAATTCACGCAAAAATCGATAGATGAAATTCTTATGTAAAATTAAACAACTTTTCAACCTTAAAAATAAGCACTCATTCTATAAAAATATATGTACAAAAAATAAGTACATATTATACTCTTTAATTTTATATCAAATTCTAGAAATACTTAATTAATAAAAGGACACTTAACAATTACACGTCAAGTTCAAATTATACGCCTAATTTTAGATGAAAGAAAGATATAATTATTACATCCCTTTATTAATAGGGTACACGTGCAAAGCGGGTACTCTAATACTAGTAGTATTAATATTAAAGACGTCGTAAAACTATGATGGATAACGTAACTGGCGAGAAAAAAGATTTATGGGTTTGTCCCTTTGGGGGAATTGCTCGTCTTCAGGCGAGTCGAACTTTGGAGTCCTTTTTATTTTTCTTTCTTTATAGTATATTAGATTTTGTAAATTAAAAATAAAAAATAAAGCCACCGATTTTTTTTTTAAAAAAGTAGTATTGGGTAAAAAAAGTGGTTGGTGAAAACTGAAAAGAAAGAAAAGGAGAAGTAGCTTGATAATATAGGGGGGGAACAAAAATAATTGGCATGTTTCTAAAAGTCTTGTTGGGTGATAGAATCGAACCCTTGTCCTAGAACATTCTTAAACCTCCGACGCTTCACAACCAAAGCACCCATCACATTTTTTATTTCGTGGGTGCTATTGCATCTTTTATATTTATTTTCTCAAATTTTTTATACAACTATACATACTCTGCATCGAGATTAATGGATTCTCGAGCACCCAAATTTAATGTGTAAATCCGCCCCTGTGTTAACCGGACCCCCAGTCAGAAAACTAGAACGGGACATGACTGCTCTACCAATGGATTGAAGCGAGAGAAACGGGAGGTGGTTAACGGTGTTTCGAGCTGATTTATCGAGTTATTTTAGCTGGTTTTTAAAGTGAACTTCAGCTTATTTTGGTTAGTGGTTTAGGGAAGATTTTCATGGCTTTTTAGGGGTAATTTCGGGGTGTTTTAGGGGGAAGAAGATAGGCAATAGCTGCTGCATTTTTGTCCGAGTATCAGGACTGTTTGGCGCTGATTTTCAGCTAAGTTTTAAAGGTTGTTTTGCAGCCGTGTTTGCTACGTTTTCTAGCTAATTTCAACAGCTTTTAGCTCGTGTTGGATGGGGGGGAGGGGGCTGTTTTGAGGTTGTTTCAAGGTGGCCAAGTGTTGTCATTCATGTCTTGTTGAAGACGATGGCTTGTTGAAGACGACAGTAGAGGTGAGGAGATGAAGAGCTCTGGTTGGTTTTTTTGACTCTCACTCTTGTTTTTCTTTTTGCAGGTCGTATTTCCTCCAAATTTCAAAGCGGTATGGGAGCTGGTTCGTCGTTCTCTCTTGGGTGTGTGGGCGGCAGATTTGGTTGGGTTCTTGGGTGGATGAGTAGTGGGAATTTTTTTTGTGGGGGTTTGTTGGTTTTTTTTATTCTTGAGGAAGAAAGAGCGCTTTTTGTTTTTTGAAATGGAGAGAGTGGGGAACGGTTGTCACGTGATACCGCTTTGGTCCATGTAAATTCACCTTTTTTTTGGAAATGAGCATATTTTTTTTCGTATTCTTATTATATACTCTAATCATTTTAAATTATGTGATGATGTTATTTTTCAAAACGTTGAAAAAAAATACATTTAAAATTAATTTAATTTAATATTTTTATTTTAATAAGATAATTAATACTCATAAATATTTTTAAACCATAAAATTATAAAAATATTTTCTTAAATTTCATACTTATTGCACATGCACTTACGTAAGCTTCCTTGCTTCTTCCGACGCATCGCTATTGAGGCACGAGATGCCACTGTTTAACCAGAAAATAGGAATTTTGATCAAAACTTATTTTCTAAAGAACTCAGACTACTGATAATCAAATAACGAAATATTTGTGCAATGAGAAAGGAAAAATTATAATGAGAAATAACAAAGTAATCAATGTAAAATAAATATATTCCAATAATCATCAGTGTGTCCATACAAATGTGATTTCTCTCTCTTTAATAGTCCACTCTAAGTACAACATTTCTTTCCTCTTTTAATCAAGTTATAATGAATAATTAATGATATTAATGAAACATTATAATTGGCAATCGTATCTGTTCCATGAAGATTCTGTAACGTATGCTCATTAATTGAAGGTTAACGAATCTATACATTTTGCTGTCTTGGTTCATTCTATCGATATCTCTTCAAATTATGAAGAGACTCGAGCAATCGTTTCTTCTTATCTTTTAGGATCCTTGCTCATAACTATTAAGACTCGTATCTCTTTAAGTATGTTCCTCCAGCTGTCGCTTTTCTAATGATCGACATGCCTTTCCACGTTAGCTATATAATTAATTCCACGTGTAAAATTTATTTTTTCCAATATAAATAGTCCCCCCACTTGCCATTTATTCAGCAATTGGATATTTGAGAAGTGAATCTTATTAAAGTGGGAATTTTTACTGTCGTCTCTGCCACGACCCAAAAACTAACCATGGTCATGATGGCGCCTATCGTTTTACAAGGAAAGCCTACTTCCCAAAATATTACTACTAAACTGATTAATAAAATATTTCAACATTTAAATTTTTCATAAACTAAATCAACTCTAAATGTAATATAGAAAAATACGAAAAGCGAGCCCCAAACATCGGGGTGTCACTAATTCATGAGCATCTAAAACTATAAACTAAGATATATAAACTATCTAACTATTCGAAAGAAGAAATGACAAGAGGAGTAACAAGGTCCTACTGACACTAGTAGCTATCTTGTAATTTTCATAGATAGCCGGCATGAACTCAACGACCTTTGCGCTCTAACTCACCTGGATCTGCATATAAAGTGCAGGGTGTATTATGAGTACAACTGACTCAGTAGTAACAAAAATAACTAAGAAAATGAGCTGTAGTAACGAGCTAAGTAAAATAGTCTAAGTATTTATTTTCAAAATATAAAATAAACAAAAATATGTAGGTAAATTCCATAACTCAATAAATACCATAAAGAAATTTAACAGATAAATGCAACAATAACAAAGTAAATGCAACCTCACAGCAATGTCACTCCATCACTCATCACTCGTACTCAACACACAAAATTCTCAAAAAACTCAACATTCTGCGCTCACTCGGGGTGTGTAGAGAATGGGGAGGGGCTCCCAAAGCCCATGCTAAGCACAGACAACTCACATGCCATTATATCAATATCTGGATCCGCACGATCAATTTACTTGCTATGCATATAACTCACACACTATCGTATCAATACCTGAACCTGCATGGTCAACTCACGTGCTATGCGGACAACTCACACGCTATGGTATTTGTATCCTCACACCAAACCCTCAGCCTTACTCAATCATGTACCTTTCCAACCTCACAATTCACAACCAATAAGGGGACACATCCCATATCAAGTATCACAACATATTAGCAAAATAATAGAGACTTATGTAAATATGTACAATAATTTATATGTGTGATTACAAGCAATGCGAGCATGAATGAAGCCTAAACATGATCTTTAACGTGAATGCACAAGTTCGCCAACGAGTAAATGCACAAACAAAGATAATGGTTATTAGGCCTCACAGTCTCACGAGGCGGGCCATGTCTCAATCCCTTGAGGTATACACCCACAGTCCCGTCACCTAGCATGGGTATCACCTCCAAACAATCACATGACATCAAAGTCTCCGAGTTTATACCCTCAAGGATAGAGTTGAAACTGTTACTTACCTCACCATCGTAAAATCTTACTCCGGGATGCCCTCGTCTCTAGACTCGATCTCCAATAGCTCCGAGTCTAACAAAAATTAGAATAATACTATTAACAACGACTAAAGAATTGAATTCAAACAAAAAACTACATAAATAGGCCAAAAATCAGAAATCGGCCAAAACCCAGCTCCTGGGCCCATGTCTCAAAATCAGTCAGAAATGGCAGAATAATAAACCTCGTCCTTTCCCGAATATATAAAATTTGTCAAAAGTTGGACTCCGTTTGATCCCTCAAATCTCTACCTAAAACTCTCCAAAATTCAAGTCTTAACTCCCTCACTTTCTCTTTGAAATCATCAATCGAATCTCAAAAACAAAGATTGAATCATGAAATATAACCAAACAAGAAAGGACACTTACCCCAATACCTATGGCGAAAATCCCCTCCAAAATTACCCAAATCCGAGCTCCTCAACTCAAAATATGACCGAATGAACAAATCCTTATTTTATATATTTTTTTTGCCAGCTATTCTGCCTCGTTTCTCATGCCAAACGATAAAAACAACTCGTTTTTTATTCCTCAAATGGATTCCTTGTGAAATCTAGTCAAGTTAGACTTTTGAATCACTTAATTTGACCTTATAATGAAGGAGATATGTTGGTTTGAATTTTGACAAATAGTGCAACTTTTTATTTACGTCGTCCGTGGTAATTCCGTAATTAATCTAAAAAATATGGCAACCTAATTCTTACAAAGATGACCCTAAAATCCTCATATGATGCCCAAATTCGCTGATTCTTTTTGCTACGGGCCTGTAATGACTATACAGATCTAATGCTTCAATCAAAAAAGAAACCGAAGCTTATTTGTTCAATATGATATCATATATGCTTGAAGAAACGGCGTCGAAACATAAGAAAAACGAGCACAACACAATCCAAATCTATCCAAAACTCACCCGAGGCCCTCGGCACCTTAACCAATAATTCCAACAAGTCATGTATCACTACCTGAACTTAGTCGAACTTTCAGAACACCCAAAATAACACCAAATCAACCTTGAATTCAAGCCTAAGAACTTCTAAATTTTCAACTTTTGCCAATCCAAGACTAATTCTACCACGGACCTCCAAATTAAATCCTGGACACATTCATAAGTCTATAATCACCCAACGAAGCTAATCTAATCACAAAAAATCCAAATCCAAATTCAAATTTGTTTACTCATAAGTCAACTTCCTGTTGACTTTTTTAACTTTGCTTTCTAACTCAGAGACTAATATTCATTTCACTCCAAAACTACTTCGAACCAAAACCTACCAACTCGATACAACTCAACACAATTGAACAAAACATAAAGAAATAGAAATAAGGGAAACATGGCTATAACTCTCAGAACGTCTGATGAGGGTGTTACATCCTCCCCTCTTAAACAAACATTCGTCCTCGAACGAGTATAAAAACATACCCGGAGTCTCAAATAGGTGAAACCTTCAGTAATACCTTTTTATCACATTCGAATCATATGAACTCATCTCGCGTTCACATCATACTCATCACGTATCCATCTAGCTACCATTTCCACTAATAGGGAGAGTACCAGACATATAGGTCCACAAGCATGCACTGACACAATCAACAACTCAGTGCTCAATCTATAGTCAAAACCCGGCCTCAAGTCCTCCAGACTGGCCCAACATCAACACATAGAAATCACATCTCGCACCTCATCCAAGGAATCACAATCCATCGATGCATAATTGATACCGAGCGCTCATGTGCATATATGAATGTGTGGAAGGAATTCAATAAGTTACACTTCAAGCTGAATCAACACCGCACGATAAGAATTCAAGAAGGTGAAGTTTTACTGAAGGTTCTGCAACCTCTCGAAGATGAGTATAGACGTCTCTATACTGATCTGCAAGACTCTACTAAACCCACTCATGACTCGTGAGACCTATGTAACCTAGGCTCTAATACTAACTTGTCATGACCCAAAATCTAACCATGGTCATGATGGTGCCTATCATTTTATAAGGCAAGCCTACTTCCCAAAATATTACTACTAAGTCGATTATAAGAAATTAATAAAATATTTCAACATTTTATTTTTTCATAAACTAAATCAACTCTAAATATAATATAGAAAAAATATGGAAAACGAGCCCCAAACATCGGGGTGTCACTAAGTCACGAGCGTATAAAACTATAAACTATGATATATATAAACTATATAACTATTCAAAATAAGAAATGACAAGATGAGTAACAAGGTCCTGTAGCAGCTACCTTGCAATCTCCATAGATAGACGGCCTGAACTCGACAATTGCCTCGCTCTAACTCACTTGGATCTGCACGTAAAATGCTGGGTGTAATATGAGTACAACCGACTTAGTAGTAATAAAAATAACTAAAGAACTGAGAAGTAGTGACGAGATAAGTAAAACTGTGAGCACGTGATTTTTGCCCTATGTGAAATTTATTCCCAAAAATTCAAACAAATGATCTCTTTCATTATTTTGCAATTTTGTGAATTTTTGTGTTATTTTCTGTTAATTGTTTGTATTTTATTTCTGCATTTTAAACAGTGAAAAATACAAAAATATTTGGAATTTGCATTTAGAATTTAATTTCACATTTTAGGATTAATTAGTAGTTGAGTTACTTTTAGAAAAAGGAAAATAACAAAAATGGTCCTTTTTGCATTTTTAGTTTTAATTTGTTTTAGTTTGCATTTAAATAGGGAATTTGTGTAATTGAAAATTTGGAAGTATAATTTTAGAGTCAACTTGGGTTTTGGTTTTTAATTTAGCATGTATTAAAATCAGGAAAAATGAAATACAAAAAATGAAGACAAAAAAAAGGAAATAAAAAGAAAACAATTAAAAAGAAGGTATTGATAAAAGACCCCCAAATTGGGCCATGTTCGATAATTCTGCCCAGCCCAAACACCAGTACCCACACCCAGCACTGGCCCAAACCCCTTTCCCAGCCCGTTCCAAGCCCCACCCCTCCAAAAGTCATAAAACGACGTAGTACGGAGAGATTACTACGTCGTTTTGAGGCTGGTTAGTAACAAATTAATCTTGCCCATTCA
The DNA here is from genome assembly GCA_026770625.1 of Nicotiana glauca. NCBI lineage: Eukaryota > Viridiplantae > Streptophyta > Magnoliopsida > Solanales > Solanaceae > Nicotiana > Nicotiana glauca. Next base: position 129,370 of record MU719958.1, read on the forward strand.
TTCATTCTCATCCTATGGTCATAATTGATTTGTGCATTTACATATAACTGTCCAAAATATCCGTCCAACCCTAAAAACATCTTAATCCTCCTCGTACCGTCTCCCATCTCCAGCCGCCGGCATAACGCCGCTTTCCCCCACCATACCTCCGCCACTCCTTTGCCCTAACTCCGCCGCCGAAAATCGCCCACGGCGGCGGAGAACCACCAACCACCCCCAAAATTACACCCCAATCTCCTCTCGTCCTCCTCTTTCCATATCTGGTATTGGTTTTCTTCAAATCATAGTCAAACAGCTCGAATATTGAATCTAAATTTTCCGGCCAAAACCTTACTTTTTCCAAACGGCCCCAAATTCATAACCTACACTCCCCTGACCTCCCTTATCCCTAATCTCTAACCAAAATACCTCGAATCTAAGTGAAACTGAACGGATTTTAAATCTAGGGTTCCTGGTTTCGAGTTTTTTTGGGAATTTTCAAAGTCGAGTGAGTTCTAGTTAATATTATAGGCCTATTTTTGACAAAATAGACATATAATATTAACTGGAAATCAATTTCGAAGGGTATTTTTTGTGGATTCCGAAAATCTGTAAGTTTCTCTTCTCATTTCTATCATTCTTTTCTTTTTCGTTTTTCTCATAAGTTCTGGTCTATGTTAGTTTAATTCGTGGTTTATTTGATAGTTAGTCTTAGACTTCTTGTTGGTTCTGATGTGCTTGCTTTGCTCCTGGTGATTTCATTTGGCTTGGTCAATTGTTGTTAAAGGGTTTAGTTGTTTAGATGTTAATTCCGTTTCGTTTATTTCTGTTTTATTCTTAGTTTTGAAGTCAGTGTGTGTGTCCATAATAGTTTTGTAGTTTAAATTCTATTTCGTTTTAATCTTGAGTTGGTACTTTGGAGTCTAGTTTAATTTGTGTTTCGAATCTGTTTCATTCTGTCTTTGATTCATTAATTGACCCTATTGAAGCATCGTTTGAATTTCAAATTCCTTATAATTGGCTAGCTAGTGTTAACTAGTCTAATGCAATTAATTAGTAATTGTCTCTAGTAAATCCATGGTTTGGTGTTTAGTTTCAATTAATATTTAGCCTTAGTTTAGTTAAACCTATTAAATAATGGTTTGGATATAGCTGTATTGGGTGAATAATTTTAGAAGATTCAAGGGTATTGGGGTAATACAGTAGTTTCAGGGAAGTTCAGGGATAATCTGGGAATTTAAGGCTGGGCAGAAATGCTATAGGTTATGTTATAATTACCTAGAACCTTCTAGAATAGGACTTTTACTCTAAATTCAGAAAATAGGTGCACTTACTTGAGAAGCAAGTCAATAAGTAGAGGACTATTGTGAAAATAAAATAAGGGACTAGATGGCAAACACAAAATCTGAAGGCTGTCCTCATTTTGCCTATAAAATGGCATTCCCATGCCTTGTTTCAGAAGTTTTGGAGAAGCCCAAAAATCCCCCCCAAAAACATTCTTCAAGCCTCCAGATCTGAAATTCAAATTCAGATAAAAAATCCCTTAGATCTTAGTTTTCATCCAAAAGGAAAACCAAAAAACAAAAAAACTTCAGAAATCCAAAAAAAATCATTGTTTCATTGGAAATTGTAGGTTAATTTTGGAATTCTAGTTATCAACTCACTTCTCATAGTTCTCTCTTTAGTTGCTGAAGTTTCAGAGGTATTCTAGTTGATTTCGAGTGGTTTGTGGGTCCAGTCATTCTATTTTTGGGTGTTTGTTGTTGCTGCTGGGTTTACACTCTGTCCGAATTTTGTTTGAGTGTAATTTCTGGGTCAAAGCTTGAGTCTGCTGCTGATTTGGTTCTCACTGACTGCTACTTCTACACTACTTGTGCTGATTTCTCCTCAATTGCATTGTATTTCCATTTCCAGGTACACGTTTATGAACTCTTCTTCATGTAGCTGTGAAGTGGACTTGAAATGAGAATATTGCCAGATTTATGCTCATTTGAGAGTTGTCTGTTGTCACAATTCAATAGATGATTAGTTAATTAAATGTGATTGATGATAGTTAGTTGTTTTGTGTTGTATGAATAATAGACACATTTGTATTAAAATTGGACTGTTTCGGACTTTTAAACTCTGGATTTGTTAATTCGTTTCAGAACAATAGCATAGTGTAATTAGTTTAGTAGTTAATGTTAGTTCAGCTTTGAAATCAACAGTAATACAAGCATGAAATAAGTAATTTAGTGTAATGCAGTTCAATTATTGATACTAATATGCCTTAAAATCAGTATATATATTTCGTGAACCAATTATTTTAATTTGAACACATTCAGATAGTGTGAAATAATTTCAATAGCTTTGGTTTAACTAAATCAGAATTCTGTTTGGTTTAAAATCCAGGGTCTACAGCCTACTTCCAGTCCGTAGGGCCTCAGTTTCTTGACTAAGAGGCCCAGGTCCAATTCTGATTCCCTTGCATTTGGACCTGGGCCCAAGCTTCTACTGGTCGGTCCGGTATTGAATGAATGGGCGCCGGATTCCTTCAGTGGTTGGCTGTCACGACCCTAGTTCATCAATTGTGAACACGTCATGAAAGCACCTAGTCTTCACGGCCAGGTGAGCCTAACACATTTCGGAAGTAACAACATTTGCGAAATTTGTAATCAAAAGCTAAATAACATGAGTAATGTATATAGTTGCCGCCTGGCACACACACTTTAATACTTTAAATTCTGAAATCATCCCAAAGACTCGAAAACCCCCGGGCAACACAGGCTAAGAATAATACATAACACTGCTCTAATCGTCCAGAAAGTCTATAACAAGGAAGAACAGAATAGCATCTAGCTAACTAAAGGGTACAGTGAGAGGGAGACTCTCCGGTCTGCGGACGCGGCAGATATACCTCAAGTCTCTGAAATGCTCCCTGCAGCTACTAATAATGCGCCTGCGTAGAGGTACCTGGATCTGCACATGAAAAACATGCGCAGAAGAGGCGTGATCACACCACATCGGTACTTAGTAAGTGCCAAGCCTAACCCCGGTTGAGTAGTGACGAGGAAAGGTTAGGGCCCTACTGAGGCAAAAATAATATAGAAGCAAAATATTATCAGTGTAGGAATCCGACGAAACTAATGAACACAACAGTGTGATAAGACAGCTCAATGAAATAATAATACTACAAAGACAGAACAGAAATGTAGAGTAAATACAGCTAAATTGCAACAAGAATGCGAACGAGGGTCTCCCAGGATACCGTCCTATAGCCTTTTCCTCAACTGTCCAATGGATCTCTCGGGATACCATCCCGTAGTCCAATCATCAATGTGCAGGGGATCTCCTGGGATACCGTCCCGTAGTCCCAAAATAAAAGTACTAGGGGATCTCCCGGGATACCGTCCCGTAGTCCCAAAATAAAAGTGCAGGGGGATCTCCCAGGATACCGTCCCGTAGTCCCAAAGTAAAAGTG
>MU719958.1:133840-146447 GCA_026770625.1 Nicotiana glauca
CGTAATCACAGTTAAGGCAATTTAAACAATTAGGCAATTTGGATCAATTAGACATGCTCTTCTACACTAGCACAGGCTATAATAGCAAGTAGGATAAAGCAAATATGAAAGAAAATCCAGTTCAAGTATTTAAGTAAAAATTCGGGTTTCAACAATTAGCTTAAGCACGCGCTCGTCACCTCACGTACAAGGCATCCAATAACCAATTATAACATCCTAAGGGACGAAGTCCCCCACACAAGGTTAGGCAAGCCACTTACATCGAACCGTTGCAAAATCAACTAAGGAACGCTGCCTTTGCCACGAGTATCCGACTCCAAATCGCCCAAATCTATTCAATTCAATTACATATCGTAAATAGTATTGTAAACAACTGATTCCACTATAAAAATTAAAGCTAAGGCGCGAAAGCAGGTAAAATGACCAAAATGCCCCTCCAGCCAACGTCTCGAAATCGAATAATTTTCACATTTTCAGAACCCTCGAACTCTCACGAGTCTAACCATATAAATATCTCCCAAATCGGAGGTAAAATGCCTCCTCAAAACACAATAATTAAGTTTAAGAAGTTTACCCACTTCCCATTCAAAAACACAAAATTAAAGGGTGGATTTGCGATTAGATTAACGGGTTTTAGTCATAGGAGAGTAGAGAATCGTTACCCAGTGATTGCCTTTGAAAAAACCTTGAAATTGCTCCCAAATCCGAGCTCCAAACCTTGAGTTTTGGTAAAAATGGCAAAACCTAGTTTTTGAAATATTAAATACTGCCCAGGGGTCTAAAGCATCGCGAACGTGGAAGTCAGCACGCGTTCGCGATGAAGGAATTATCAAGGGATCATAAATTCCCTTCGCGATCGCAAAGGGACAGATGCGAACGCGAAGGGGTGGGTTCAGTGACCTACGCGAACGCGACAGCCATGACGCGAACGCGGTGAAGAAACAGATGAAGCTACGCGATCGCGGGTCGCCAATCGCGAACGCATTGAAGAAATTCGACATCTTCCAGAATTACTCTACGCGAATGCGTAGAGGGGGATGCGAACGCGATGAGAAGGAAGACCAAAGCTACGTGAAGGCGATGCCTTCTACGCGAACGCGTAGAAGAAAATCTGACCTGCAAATTTTCTGCAGCATTCTTCAACCTCAAATTGCTCCGTTGAGCATCTGAAACACACCTGAGGCCCCCGGGACCTCAACCAAACCTATGGACACATCCTATAACATCATTCAAACTTGTAAAATCCTTAAACCACCTAAAACAATGCCGAAAACATGAATTAAGCCAAGATTCAAGCCTAAGAACTTCACATTTCAACCAAACACACTTTCGATCAAAAACCTACCCAAACCTCGCCCAAATGACCTGAAATTTTGCACACACATCCCAAATGACATGAAGGGGCTACAGCAACTTCTGAAATTCAAATCCGACCCTCGGATCACAAACTCACTATCGGACAGGAAACTTCAAAAATTCAAACTTCGGCATTTCAAGCCTAAATGAGCTACGAACCTCCAAATTATATTCCGAACACGCTCCCAACCCGAAATCATCTAACGGAGCTAACGAAACAATAAGATTTCCATTTTGAGGTCGTCTTCACACTGTTCCAATTGCGGACCATTTTCCTACTCTTAAGCTCTCATTTAGGGACTAAGTGTCCCAAAACACTCCAAATCATAATACCGAACGTCCCGTCAAACCAAAATAGCAGAAATGGACTTAGGGAAAGCAGTTAATGGGGGATCAGGGCATAAATTCCAAAAACGACCGGTCGGGTCGTTACATCCTCTCACACTTAAACATTCGTTCGTCATCGAACGAGCATAAAGAGCACACCTGAAGTAGTGAAAAGATGAGGGTACTAACTACACATATCCCGCTCAGTCTCCCAAGTCGCCTCCTCGGCCGGCTGAACCCGCCACTGATTCTTTACTTAAGCAATGTTCTTCGATCTCAACTTTTTGATCTTTCTATCCAATATAGCCACTGGTTCCTCACCATAAGATAACTCCTTATCCAACTGGACTGAGCTGAAATCCAATACGTGTGACGGGTCTCCGTGATATCTCCAAAGCATTGAAACATGAAATACCGGATGAACTCCTGCTAAGCTGGGAGGTAGGGCAAGCTCATAAGCAACTTCTCCAACACGCTTCAGTATCTCAAAAAGGCCAATAAACCTCTGACTCAACTTCCCTTTCTTCCCAAATCTCATAATGCCCTTCATAGGCGAAACACGAAGAAGAACCTATTCTCCAACCATATCGGAACCATCACAAACTCTCCGGTCCTCATAACTATTCTGTCTGGATTAGGCTATACATAGTCTATCCTGATTCACTTTAAACTTTTCCAAAGCATCCTGGTCCAAATCTGTACCCAATAATCTAGCCTCACCTGGCTTGAACCAACCCACCGGATCTCTGGTGCTTATATTTCACCTGCTCATAGTTGGGGCACCGAGCTACAAACCCGACTATGCTCTGAAATATCCAACCTCACAACTGGCTGGCTAAGGCCTGAACCTCCATCGTCATAGGCCTCTTTGATGCTGGTAGGTAAGCCAAACTTCCTAAACTCTCTGCCCGGCAACTCAAATCATCAGCCATCACATTGGCCTTGCCTGGGTGATACAGAATAGTAATATCAAAATCCTTCGACAACTCAAAACACCTCCTCTGACGCAGATTTAGATACTTTTGCTTGAACAATTGCAGCAAACTATGATGGTCAGTATAAATCTCACAAGGCACACCATACAAATAATGACGCCAGATCTTCAAGGCATGAACAATAGTAGCTAGCTCAAGGTCATGGACAGGGTAATTCTTCTCGTGTATCTTCAACTGTCTGGATGCGTAGGCAATTACCCTACCACCCTGCATCAACACCAAGAGGCATCACAATAAACTGTATAAGACCCCGAACCTATAGGTAATATCAAAACGGGGGTTGTAGTCAAAGTTGTCTTGAGCTTCTGAAAGCTCGCCTCACATTCGTATGTCCACTGAAATGGAGCACCCTTCTGAGTCAATCTAGTCATAGGAGCTGCAATCGATGAAAACCCCTCCACAAAACGACGGTAGTAACCTGCCAAGCCGAGGAAATTGCGAACCTCTGTAGCTGAGGAGGGTCTAGGCCAACTCTACACTGCCTCTATCTTCTTCGGATCCACCCGAATACCCTCACTTGATACCACGTGGCCTAACAATTCCACGGAATACAACCAGAAATCACATTTTGAAAACTTTGCATATAATTTCCTTTCTCTCAGAGTCTGAAGCATTGTCCTCAGGTGCTGCTCATGATCTTCCCGACTGCGGGAATACACCAAAATATCATCAATAAAAACAATAACAAAGAGTAAATATATGGCCGAAATAAACTGTGCATCAAATGCACAAAAACTGATGGGGCATTGGTCAGCCCAAATGACATACAGGGAACTCATAATGATCATACCGAGTCCTGAAAGCAATCTTCGGGGTAGCTGGCTCCCGAACCTTCAACTAATGGTAACCTGAACACAAATCAATCTTAGAAAACACTTGTGCACCTTGAAGCTAGTCAAACAGATCATCAATACGAGGCAAGGGATAATAGTTCTTCACTGTAGTCTTGTTCAACTGGCGATAATCGATACACATACGCATAGAACCATCCTTCTTCTTCACAAACAAGACAGGACCACGCCCAAGATGATATACTGGGCCAAATAAAATCCTTACCAAGGAAACTCCTGTAACTGATCCTTCAACTTAACTGAAGGTTTCACCAAATCCTTAGTCTATTACCTTAGGACAGGACCCAAACTTCGAAATCTGCCATTTTTCATAGGACCCGAATTCCACATCCTCACACTGCATTAGTCTTATTTCAACACACTTCAACTTTTAATAGCACTTAAATACTTCAAAATTATTTTCTTCAGGATGTTACATTCTCCCCCACTTAGGGTCATTCGTCCTCAAATACACAACGTAACTTCTCTCTTTCTTCGCACATCTTAATGTCTCAAATTTTTCTAACCCCCAAATTTTTCAGAAATTACGGCAAAGCCTCCCCTGTAATTGGGCCTATCCACCTGCCAGAGTAACACCAAAACAACTCCTAACAGCACATCCACAACCCAATGAAACACCGCAATGTATATATCAATAATACTAATCTTTGCATTACAAGCATCACATTATCATAATGATATCTGGACATGAAACACATCATCTGTATGCCTATAACCACATCTCTAGCCATAAAAGTTGTTCATAAATTACAACATTGCCAATTAGCCTTATGTCAACAAACATCTTATTTCAAAACTCCACTTTACTCACAACGAGGCATGGAGACCTCATAATTACTCACTCGAATTAATGAATGACATTTATCGCCAACTGGGCGCCCGCCTCACACGCTAAAACTCAACATTTACAACACAAAAATGGCTGAATATGAACATAAAATATATAAGAATTGTCAAATAAGCCTAACAAGCATGACTCCCATTTAAAATATAATACAAAATTTTAAATTTCATAAAAGGAGAATTTTTAAACACATAAACCTTTCACCACCAGGACCTTGTCCGTATATAACATCCACCACAGCTTGTAGTTCGGTTTAAATATTTCACATTATATATAAATTTGAGGATCTCATCCTCAACTCTTGAATCATAAGTATTTGCACATTGTACCAACTGAAATTTTTCATTTCCTTTCTTTCTTCTTTTCAATAATTTCCGTCAAAGAAAATCACAACATATAATGAACCCTCATACCGATAGAGCATATAATTGACAATTGAAATTAATTATCCTGAAATTACATCAAACCCAATTGTAGAAAATAATAGAAAGTCACTTTTAGCCTCATAGATATTCTTAATGACCAACACATAATGATAGGGATAGCTATCTCCGTATAATAGCCCAATGTGAGTATTCACATAAATAGATTTCAGGATTACGAAGTTCACTCATGAGTTGAGCATATTAAGAGGACTCGCCTCAATTTTCAAAATCAAATCAAATTAAGGAAAAATATCCATTTTTTTAACACTCAGAATTGTACCTGTAATGACACTATATGGTGTAGTGGCCTCAGCCACACTATAACAATTATATCAATGGGTCGGGCATCCACTTCTTAGGCGCCATCTACCCGTTCATTCTCCATCTCTAACTTGAAGCGTATGTAGATTAGTAACTATAATAGAGTGTGTTGACTGTTTGTTCTGATGAAATAGATTTCTCCCGAGTCTGGGATAGTTTCTCATGATATTTCTAGTATCACCACATTCATAACAACCCATCTGCAGTTCGACTGCTCATACTGAGTTTGTGCCGGATAACTAGAATAACCATTTAAGGAATAACCATTTAAGGAATCCCATACAGTTGCCGCCTAGCACATACACTTTAATACTTTAAATTCTGAAACCATCCCAAAGACCCGAAAACCCACGGGCAGCACAGGCTAAGAATAATACATAACACTGCTCTAATCGTCCGAAAAGTCTATAACAAGGAAGAACATAATAGCATCTAACTAACTAAAGGGTAGAGTGAGAGGGAGACTCTCCGGTCTGCGGACGCGGTAGATATACCTCAAGTCTCCGAAATGCTCCCTGCAGCTACTGATAATGCGCCTGCGTAGAGGTACCTAGATTTGCACATGAAAAACATGCGCAGAAGAGGCATGAGCACACCACAGCGGTACTCAGTAAGTGCCAAGCCTAACCCCGGTTGGGTAGTGACGAGGAAAGGTCAGGGCCCTACTGAGGCAAAAATAATATAGCAGCAAAATATTATCAGTGTAGAAATCCGACGAAACTAATGAATGCAACAGTGTGATAAGACAACTAAATGAAATAATAATACTACAAAGACAGAACAGAAAAGCAGAGTAAATACAGCTAAATTGCAACAAGAATGCCAATGAGGGTCTCCCAGGTTACCGTCCTGTAGCCCTTTCCTCAAATGTCCAATGGATCTCTCGGGATACCGTCCCGTCGCCCAATTCTCATATCAATATCAAAGGATCTCCCGGAATACTATCGCGTAGTCCAATCATCAATGTGCAGGGGATCTCTCGGGATACCGTCCCGTAGTCCCAAAATAAAAGTACTGGAGGATCGATACCGTCCCGTAGTCCCAAAATAAAAGTTCAGGGGGATCTCCCTGGATACCGTCCCATAGTCCCAAAGTAAAAGTGCAGGGGGATCTCCTGGGATACCGTCCCGTAGTCCAAAAATAAAAGTGCAGGGGGATCTCCCGAGAATCGAACCCATAGTCCCAAAGTAAACAAACAAGGGGGGGAGCTCCCGAAATCCCACATCCGTAGTCCCAATGTAAATGCGCAACCAAAATCAGAGAAATATTCATAAATTGAAGTACAACAATACAAGGCAACAAATAATACTGGCCTAACATGCTCCACGTAATCACAGTTAAGGCAATTTAAACAATTAGGCAATTTGGATCAATTAGACATGCTCTTCTACACTAGCACAGGCTATAATAGCAAGTAGGATAAAGCAAATATGAAAGAAAATCCAGTTCAAGTATTTAAGTAAAGATTTGGGTTTCAACAATTAGCTCAAGTACGCGCTCATCACCTCACGTACAAGGCATCCAATAACCAATTATAACATCCTAAGGGACGAAGTCCCCCACACAAGGTTAGGCAAGCCACTTACCTCGAACCGGTGCAAAATCAACTAAGGAACGATGCCTTTGCCACGCGTATCCGACTCCAAATGGCCCAAATCTATTTATTTCAATTACATATCGTAAATAATATTGTAAACAACTGATTCCACTATAAAAATTAAAGCTAGGGCACGAAAGTAGGTAAAATGACCAAAATACCCCTCCAGCCAACGTCTCGGAATCGAAGAATTTTCACATTTTCAGAACCCTCGTACTCTCACGAGTCTAACCATATAAAATCCCCCAAATCGGAGGTCAAATTCCCCCTAAAAACACAATAATTAAGTTTAAGAAGTTAACCCACTTCCCATTCAAAAACACGAAATTAAACGGTGGATTTGCGATTAGATTAATGGGTTTTAGTCATAGGAGAGTAGAGAATCGTTACCCAGTGATTGCCTTTGGAAAACCCTTGAAATTGCTCCCAAATCCGAGCTCCAAACCTTGAGCTTTAGTAAAAATGGCAAAACCTCATTTTTGAAATATTAAATACTGCCCAGGGGTCTAAAGCATCGCGAACGCGGAAGTCAGCACGCGTTCGCGAAGAATGAATTATCAAGGGATCAGAAATGCCCTTCGCAATCGCGAAGGGACAGATGAGAATGCGAAGGCGTGGGTTCAGTGACTTACGCGAACGCAACAGCCATGACGCGAACGCGGTGAAGAAACAGGTGAAACTATGCGATCGCGGGTCGCCAATCGCGAACGCATTGAAGAAATTCGACATCTTCCAAAATTACTCTACGCGAACGCGTAGGGGGGGAAGCGAACGCAATGAGAAGGAAGGCCAAAGCTACGCGAACGTGATGCTTTCTATGCGATCGCGTAGAAGGAAATCTGACCTGCAAATTTTCTGCAGCAATCTTCAACTTCAAGTTGCTCGGTTGAGCATCCAAAATACACCCGAGGCCCCCGGGACCTCAACCAAACCTACGGACACATCCCATAACATCATTCAAACTTGTACCAATCCATAAACCGCCTAAAACAATGCCGGAAACGCGAATTAAACCAAGATTCAAACCTAAGAACTTCAAATTTCAACCAAACACACTTTCGATCAAAAACCTACCCAAACCTTGCCCGAATGTCCTGAAATTTTGCGCACACATCCCAAATGACATGATGGGGCTACAGAAACTTCCAAAATTCAAATCCGACCCTTGGATCAAAAACTCACTATCGGATCGGAAACTTCAAAATTTCAAACTTCGGCATTTCAAGCCTAAATGAGCTACGAACCTCCAAATTACATTCCGAACACGCTCCCAACCCCGAAATCATCTCACGGAGCTAATGGAACAATTGTATTTCCATTCCAAGCTCGTCTTCACACTGTTCTGACTACGAACCATTTTCCAACTCTTAAGCTCTCATTTAGGGACTAAGTGTCCCAAAACACTTCGAATCCTAATACCGAATGTCCCGGCAAACCAAAATAGTAGAAATGGACTTAGGGAAAGCAGTTAATGGGGTATCGGGGCGTAAATTCCAAAAACGACCGGCCGGGTCGTTACATCGGCCCAATCGCGTGGTCAACCCAAATCTGGGCTCATTTTAGAGCCCAAACGTAGCAATTTCTATCTGATGAAGCTGATCATGAATCTGATATAAGACCCAGCCTCGAACGCTCTTTCCCCTTGATAAGGCCTGACCATTTTCTGCTTAGTGGACCATCGGTTCAAGGCCCAAAAACTGTATAGATCCAAAAACCTTTGGTTAAAAAATTATATTAGGAATAGGGGATTAATTTGCAAATATAAATTTGGGTACTCAAGTTAGGTGGCGGGTTCAAATTAGGAGGATCCTCCCTTTTGTTTCAATCCGGACTTGAACTCGAGGTTTGAATTTATAAATATAAATTAATTAAGCCCGTTTAGAGACAAAAATAAATAGAAAATTTTAGTTGCTTTAGGTTAGCATTTAAATAATAAAGGTGAGACGAGCCTCGCCAAACAAAATATACAAATTGCGGGGCCCTCATTAATTGCTTAATTAAAAATACTTAGCATTCGGACTGTGTCGTTTAGCGAATTTCACGGCCCTTCGCAAAGTCAAAAGTCGTTAGTCATTTTAGGCGCGTTTTTAATAATTTTACCTTCCTATATATGGGTGCGCATTTCATGCGACCCAAATCCAAATTCAAAAACGTTGAATAAGAATGTGCCGAGGATCCGGGTGCATTTCATGTGACGTGATCCAAAAATACGTTCTTAAACGACATTCACTTTCTTTAAAATTGAATAAAGCGGTAAATACTCCTAAAATTGCACTAAAGATTTAACATGTATTCAGATAAGATTTTAGCCAAATATAGCAGTTGAGCGACCGTGCTAGAACCACGGAACTCGGGAGTGCCTAACCCCTTCTCCCGGGTTAACAGAATTCCTTACTCGGATATCTGGTTCGCGACTGTAATACAGAGTCAAACCCCTTCCTTGATTTGGGATTCAAACCGGTGACTTGGGACACCATAAATCTCCCAAGTGGTGACTCTAAACCTTAAATAAAATGAATCCCATTTCGATTGTCCTTTAATTGGAAAAACTCCCTTTATTATACCCTTCACGGGGTGTGGTAAGCGAAAAAGGAGGTGTGACAAAAACAGTCCAATTATTTATTTTCAAAATTAAAAAAAAACAAAAATAAATAGGTAAATTCCATAACGCAGTAAATGCAACAAATAAATTTAACAGATAAATGCAGCAACAACAAAAGTAAAGGCAACCTCACATCAATGTCACTCCATCACTCATCACTCGCACTCATCACTCAACACACTCAAAACACTCAATGCCCTGCGCTCACTGGGGTTGTGTGCATACTCCAGAGGGGCTTCCAAAGCCCAAGCTCTAAGCATGGACAACTCACGTGAAATCATATCAAGACCTAGATCCGAACGGTCAACTTACGTACAATGCGGACAACTCACGCGCTATGGTATCAATACCTAGACCCACACTATTAACTAACATGCTACGCGGATAGCTCACATGCTATGGTTTTAATATCCTCACAACCAGGCCCTCAACCTTATTTAATCATGTACCTCTCCAGCCTTACAATGCACCACCAATAAGGGGCAACAACCCATATCAAGTATCACAATGTATTAGCAAAATAATAGAGAATGAGGTAAACATGTACAATAATTTCTATGACTGAGTAAAATAACGTGAGCATGAAGCGTAAACATGATCTCTAACGTGAAGTTAGACAAGTTCACCAACGAGTAAACTCATAAACACATATAACGGTTATTAGGCCTCACAGCCTCACAAGACAGACCAAGTCTCAATCCCTCGAGGTATAAACCCACATTCCCGTCACCTAGCTTGGGTATCATATCTAAACAATCACATGACATCAAATTCTCTGTGTTTATACCCTCAAGGCCAAAGTTAAAATTGTTACTTACCTTAACAGCATAAAATTCTACTTCGGGATACCCTCATCTCTGGAATCGATCTCCAAAAGATCTGAGTCTAACAAAAATCAGAATAATAATATCAACATCGGCTAAAGAATCAAATTCCAACAGAAAACTACATAAATAGGTCAAAAATCCGAAATCGTCCAAAACCCGTCCCCCGGGCCCATGTCTCAAAACAAATCAAAATGGCAGAATAATAAACCTTGTCCTTTCTCGAATATAACCTTATAAAATTTATCAAAATTGGACTCCGTTTGGTCCCTCAAATCCCTACCTAAAATTTTCAAAAATAAAGATGGATTCATGAAATATAACCAAACCGAGTAACAACACTTACCCAATCTCTACAGTGAAAATCTCCTCAAAAATCACCCAAATCCGAGCTCCCCAACTCAAAATATGACCGAATGAACAAACCTTTGTTTTATATATTTTTCTGCCAGCTATTCTGCCTCGTTTCTCATGCCAAACGATCCCAAAACTCGATTTTTATGCCTCCAGTGGATTTCTTGTGAATTCTAGTCAAGTTAGGCTTTTGAATCACTCAACTCGACCTTATAATGAAGGAGATATGTTGGTTTCAATATTGGCAAATAGTGCAGATTTTTAATTACGTCTTCAGTGACAATTCCATAATTGAAAAATCTGGCAACATAGTTCTTAATAAAATGACCCTAAAATCCTCATACGATGCCCAAATTCAATTATTCTTTTTGTTTTGTGCCCGTAATTATGATACGGCTCTAATGCTTCAATCAAAAAAGAAATCGGAGCTCATTTGTTCAATATGATATCATTTATGCTTGAAGAAACAACATGAAAACATAAGAAAAGCGAGCGCAACACAACCCAAACCAATCTAAAACTCACCTGAGGCCCCCAGGACCTCAACCAATAATTCCAACAAGTCATATATCACTACCCAAACATAGTCGAACCTTCGAAACACCCAGAACAACATCAAAACACCAAATCAACCTCCAATTCAAGCCTAAGAACTTCTAAACTTACAACTTTTGCCAATTCAAGCGTAATTCTACCACGGACCTTCAAATTACATACCGGACACCCTCCTAAGTCTAAAATCACCAACAAGGCAAATCAAATCATAAAAATCTAAATCCAAATTTGTTTACTCATAAGTCAACTTCCGGATGACTTTTCTAACTTGGCTTTCTAACAGTGATCATTGCACTCAAAAACCACTTTGAACCCAAACCAACCAAATCGGTACAACTCAACACAGCTGAACAACACATAAAAAACTAAACTGGGGGAAACAGGGCAATAACTCTCAGAACGACTGACCGGTTTGTTACAGTTTCCCTCATATTATTATACCTTCTTCTGAACTTACGCATTGTATATCACTTCCATTTAATGTGTGTGACATGTGGTGTCCTATGATTGGTTCTGCAACTCCTTAGCGTCTTTTAGGGCTTTTTTACAGCTGCATCAATCATGAAGTGATAGTTTTCATAATGACGTTTCTATCATTATCTTTTTGTTTGATGGTTGCTTCCGAGCATGTCATGACCCCAAACCCGGTCGTGATGGCGCCCAGCACATTGCTAGGCAAGCCCGACCAATCACACACACATTCCGAGCTGCCAGCTCACAGTCTTTGTTCAAAAATCATTAATAATGAAGAAATATCCGAAGTTTAGAAAATATATAGAAACAACCCAATAAACCAGTACAAACATCCTCCCACAGATCTGGGGGTCACGAGTCAAGAGCCTCTACCGAATAGCATAATAATAATACTGAATATATAATAATCTGAGTATGCAGAAATGTCAAAAACACAATAATAATGGATAAGTCGGGTTCTGCGGACGCCAGGAAGCTACCTCGACAAGCTCCGGAATATGCTCTGAAAGCAGCTAAATATCAAACCCTGCCCTAAGGTACTTGGATCTGCACACATGGTGCACGGAGTAAAGTGAGTACTTCCAACTCAGTGGTAATAGATATGTATAATGTCTGACAGTAAGAAATCCCAAAAATAGCACAATGTAAAGCTAAGAATAGTACTCCTACACATTTAACAGTGTGATAACAGCTAACAGAAACAGTCAAAATAGATATATATATATATATATATATATATATATATATATATATATATATATATATCAATGCATGAATGCAATGCAATGCACATGACTACTACGGCGCATAGCCCGATCCATTTGGGTACCCACGCTCACTGTGGGGGTTCAGACTCCGGAGGGGCTCCTACAGCCCAAGCGCAATATCATAGTAACATACTCTGCGGCGCGGAGCCCGATCCACTATCAGTCCAGCTACATGCAATGCAAGCCTCACAGGCACAAATACTTACCATTTTAGTTCCGTTTAACAGAAATTATAGAATTAAGTGTTCAGAAATCTCAGAATTTGCAAATCATTTTTAGACAGTGTTTAGCTCAGGACTGATATCATGAAAACAT
>MU719959.1:2417-15124 GCA_026770625.1 Nicotiana glauca
CGGGTTAACAGAATTCCTTACCCGGATTTCTGGTGCGCAGACTATAAAAGAGTCAAACTTTCTTCGGTTCGGGATTAATTCGGTGACTTGAGACACCATTATATTCTCAAGTGGCGACTCTAAAATTTTTAAATGACTAATCCCGTTCCGACCGTCCTTTAATTGGAAAAACTCTTTTTATTATACCCTTCGCGGGGTGTAAGCCCTAAAAAAGAGGTGTGACAGGTGGCGATGGGGCGGAGAGTGGTGGAGAAGGGCGGAGTCATGGCGGAGGCGGTGGGGTGTTACAGGGGTACGAGGAAGGTAGTCTTTGTCTCTGATTTGATGAAGAAGTTATTACATTTTTATTAAAATCTCAAAACTAAATCTGGACCATTGGATGATAAGAGATGAATGGTAAGGATTGATTGGAGCATAAAAATCTCAAAATGACGTCGTTCATCCCCTATACTACATCATTTGGATTGTCTGAAAGACTTGGCCAATTTGGACCGGGTGGGGGTCGATTTGTGTAAAATGTTTGGGCCATTGTCTTTTGGGCTAACCAGCCTTTTTGTTTATTATTCCTTTTTGTTTCTTTTCACTTCTTTTGTTTATTTTTGTTTTTATTTTGTATTTTTATATTTTTTCTAATTTTATTAAAATGCTAAAAGCAAATTCACACTAAAGATTAGATTTCCTAATTCCTTATCCATGAATTTCTAACTAAAATGCAAACTAAGACATTTTTAAACTAAAAATGCAAGATGGGCCATTTTTGTTATTTTCTTTATATTTTGTTCTAAAAAAAATTAATACTAAAATGTGAAATTAAATTCCTAAACGCAAATGTATATTTTGTATTTTTTTATATGAATTATCATGCAACAAATCAACACAAAATTCAACAAAATTCACAAAAAATTGTAAAATTATTTTATTTGAAATTTTTGGAATAATTTGCTTAGGGAAAAAGTCACGTGCTCATAGCTGCCCCTCTTTGCCCGAAAACACGAAGAGTTTTCGTGCAAAGACAAGTGAGCGGAAATGAGTGATTTTTGTCCGTTCGCATATTCCGTGTGAAGCATTTTGAAAGAGCTGACCGCACCCTGCTTCAGAGGCTGTCTACATATCCTGGGCTAAACAGAAATTAGGTCAGTGTTGTTCGGGAAGGTTTGGTAGCTGGGACTACCACGAGCTGTGATTTCACTATTGTTGTTGCTGCTACTGCTCGCTGACCTCCTTATTACACCGTGGTAAAACAAAAGAAGCTAGCCGAAGCTATGATCTATGAGTTACAAAAGATCCTATCTATGTCTTCAAACTTCCTCTTGTGTTGCCTTGAACTTGTATCTTGTGTTCTTCCAATGGGATCCTTGTTATTGCCTTGGCAATGTTTTGCCATTCCTCTTGATGATGCTTGACTGCTACAATTTGAAGTATGTGTCCATTTTCTAGGTGGGCTCCTGATTGCTGAACTTTAAAAGTATTCCCCTGTTCTCCAGGTGGGCTCCTGACTGCAGCAAAATAGACAACCAAAGAAAATTCTTCTGCCCCAGTTTGGTCGCTGGGCACATCATGTTATCATTTATTAAAAAGCTGAAATTTGACTTGTACTTCCCTTGTTCTCCAAGTGGGCGCCTGACTACTGAAACTTTGAAATGTATTCCCTTGTTCTCCAGGTGGGCTCCTGACTGCTAAACTTGAAAAGTATTCCCTTGTTCTCCAGGTGGGCTCCTGACTGCAACAAAATAGACAAACAAAGAAAATTTTCTGCCCCAGTTTGGTAACTGGGTACAGCATGTTATCAAATATTAAAAATTAAAGGCTAAAATTGAATTGTACTTCCCTCGTTCTCCAGGTGGGCCCCTGCTTGCAATGCTTGAAAAGTATTCCCTTTTTCTCCAGGTCGGCTCCTGACTACAACAGAATAGACAAACAAAGAAAATTTTCTGTCCCTGTTTGGTGGCTGGGCACATGGGTGAGTGTTAAACTAAATTATTCTACCAACTATTATAAGAATTTGAAAGCTAAGTCCTATTATCCAGGGAGGTCCTGACAACTTCTAACAATTATGAACCTAAGTTATACCTTTTAAAAGCATTACTCCCACTATATTTGTTATCTAAAAGGTCTTAAACTACTTCCCATTATCCAGGGGGGTCCTGACAACTTCTAGTTAAAAGGCGGTTTTAACCTAAGCTATATCTATTGCAAGTACGACTTCCAACACATCTTGTTATCTAAACAATCTTTAAAACTACATCACATTATCCAGGAGGGTCCTGAGAACTCTTAATTGGATCCTACTTCAAACATGCAAACTTTGAAACCAACTTATATTCCTTGGGGTACATTTATGCTAAATTATGCTACTCATAATTGTTTTAAAATTTAAACTAAGTCCCACTTTCCAGGAGGGTTCTAAGAACTTACCATCAAACTTGTCTGGTGTTTGCCTTTCCTTGCGGTGGGTTTCCCCGAAACAAACGAAATTTCTGCCTGTGTTTCAATTAAAGAAAAATCTTGTTAGTTTAAATCTGATGGTTGGTTTGTGGCCTTGAACTTTGAGGGAGATTGCTCCTTCGCTTCCCATGATGACTGATTTTCACTCGAAGATCTGGCTTGTTTATGGCCTAACCCCTTTCTCTGTCGTCCCTATTACATAAAATACCTTTTCTCCGTTCGGACCCAATATCCTCTATTTGTTGCATTGCATGAACTGTCATCTCCCCAATCCTCATGTCTCATATGAATCACAAAGCACGTCCATTGCCCCCACTCCGTACATTTGCTATTCTTTCTTGACTTGACCAGTAGCCTCAGCCTTGAGGTCCGTTGCTCCTTCATTTGTCATGATAACTGATTTCCATTTGAAGACCCTGCTTGTTTACTAGACTAACCACTTCCCATAAAATACCTCTTTTCGTCCAAACCCAATACCCTCTGTTTGTTGCACCGCTCATATCGACATTTGCCAAACCTTTGTGTTTCACATGGTCCCTAAAGCATGTTGATTGTTACCATCTTCAGTGTGCATGTTACTCTTTCTTGATCTAAACCAACGACCCTGGCCTTGAGGTCAATCACCTTTGATTTCTGTTTTGCTTGTCACTGGTCTACCACCCTTTTGTCAATCCTACCACAGCCAATATCTTTGATCCATTCACCAAACCCCTTCCATATTGTTGCATCGTTCATGCATTGATACGTACAAAACCCTTGTATTTCACATGAGTCCCAAAGCATGTTAATTGTTGCCAACTCAGTGTGCTTGCTGTTCTTTCCTGACTTACGATGATTAGATGTGCTAACCAGATCCCGTTTTGTGCAATTGGAAAACTAGTGGCAAATTTTGAAGTCATTTCTCACATGTTATGACCAGACACACTCAAGAGGAGGAAGTAAATAGGACAAAGAAATATAGTGGGAAGACAATGAAAGAGATGAATCCTAACAAGAAAACTACAAATTAGAAACCTATTGGATGTGGATACTGACTCTGATGACCTTGACATGCACCTGCAGCCCATTCTGTTTAGCAACTCTGATGTTCGGCTCTTGTTGTACCCTTTCGCCGTGAAACTGGGCTTCAATTCTCTTCTTACCCAATCTGATCCACGGTCCTTATTCGACTTGTAGTGCTCAAAGGGTTTTCACCATCAAACCTCCCTCATTTTTGTTTTTCTCTGGTCTCACCGTCGCCTTATGGTGCCTGTAAAGGTTTTTACCAATAAGACTCTCTCATTTTTATTTCTCTCAGCTTCCATTGCCTTGGGGTTCCCGTGAGGGTTTCCATCAACCAGACTTTCTCATTCTTCATTTCCTTCATTTGGACCGGAGTGTTGCCCTGATATGATTCACCTCTGCTCGCTTGACTCGGCATTTCTTGAAGACTGATCGGAAGGTCTTTCTTTGGACCGTAATGCATGCTTTTGGATGGGGATAGAAAGAAGGGTATCAAAGGTTCAAAACAATTCAACATGGGTTCAAAATTACAACTTTCGAAATCAGATTTCCCACGAAAACCACAACTTCTACCCCAGTTTAATTCTTGGGGACTTTTGGATTTTATTTGGGGTGTGACTGAACCTCAGAGAGAGGCTGCCTACGTACCCTTTCGGGATCAAGTCGAACGTAGTTCAGGCGACTACATTTGTTGTGATCTTTCCTTTCTTCCGCTTTTCATTCTTTTTCATTTTTTTTCTTTTCTTTCTCTTTTCTTTCTTTTCTTTTTCTTTTCTTTTTCTTCTCTCTTTTTTTTCTTTTCTTTTCTTTTTTCTTCTTTTTTCTTTTTGTTTCTTTTTCTTTTTCTTTTCTTTTCTTTTTCTTTTCACTGTTTTTCTCTTATTTCTCCACTTACTTTCCCCGCTCGGGCTTACGAGTTTTATTATCAATTCAGAAAAAGGGGTATGCAAGAAAATAACCGAGGCTCAAAGGGATAACAAAGGATAAAGTGTTTGGATAGCAGAATAAAATGCCTTCGTCATTCCACTCTCCAAAACATGCTAAGTACAAAATACACAATGTAACATCTTTTGATTGCGCCAGAATTACTAATCACATCCCCATATTTCTCTTCTATATTTGTCAATTCATCAGTGCCATTAGACAACAATCTTGGTACCACGAACGGCCCCGGTAAACATGCAGCAAACTTGCCTTTTGCTTCAAATTGATGTGGCATGATACATTTTCAACAGTATTTCTTTATGTTCTATCTGCCCCCAGTTTCACTTGAATTGGGCTTGATGTGCTCTCAGAATGCCTTTACTTATTTCCCTCGAACATTGTTTCATTGCTTCCTTATTAACTGAAATTTACAAACCAGGCTGAGAATTATTTGTGCATGTCATGTCACCAGAGCCAGCATGAAAAGAATTGTAAAAGGAGAAGGAAATTAAATAAAATAAACTGGAAATGGCACGATATAGATAATTGTATTAGACTAATAGGGGAAGGGTTTAGACAACAAAACAAGCAAACTAGACTAGTTACAATCTTTGAACGGCTACACAAGCTACTACGACCAGACGAACAAGGCAAAGTGAAAGGATAGAAGGGTTTGAGTCACAAGACAATGTCCGGATTACAACCCTGAAAATAACCCGGTCAACAGAAATGACAATAAAATAAACCACCAAAACTCCACTCTAGTTCAGCAAGAGATGGAGCGTCTTTCTAATCACCAAACTTGACATCTTAGCGACTGGATTACCTACCGGAGTTGCTGGGACCTTCACCAATTTCAATATTATTGACTTCGTTCAACGTGTTTCCGAGAGGATTCTCATACTCCCTGTCTCCATGGATCTTCCCCACAAAATGTGCACCATCATGTGCGGGTAAAAGATTTTTTGCAATATTCTGGGTGGCACTGTCTTAGACCGCAATTACCCCTTTCTGAATCATTCTTTCTATCTCCCTTTTCAAATCCCTACAACTTTCGATATTGTGCCACTGGGAATTGGAATGATATTCACACCTTTTAGAAGGTTCAAAGCTTCTTGCACGCTTGTCCACGTAATTCGGAGGAATAGGTGCAATCAGGTTATAATGCTTTAATCTCTCGAACAAACTTGCACAGGTTTCTCCTATTTGTGTAAAATTATTTTCCCGCCTTGTTTCCCTTCTACAACCTTGTCTTCAATGTGGGTTATAGGGTACTTGAAAATTTTCTGGAGGCTGGTGGGGACTCTTCGGTGCTCGTGCTCGCCCTTTGGCGTGGCTTAGTGGTTGGACAGATAGTCGGACACTGTTCGGAGGACAATGCTGAGGTGGATTATGTGGAGTTTGGAGATGTTCACGGGGTCGGTATTGTGGCTGAAAGTATTTAGCAAGAACGACCACCGGACCCTGTCCTCGGCGGAGGCAATGACGTGATGGTCGGACAAAAGATTGGATGTTGTTCAGGGGATGACACTGAGGTGGATTATGTGGGGCTAGGGGATAAGTTTGGGGTTGGAATTGAGGCTGAACGCATTTAGCAAGAACGACTACCGGACCATGTCGTTGGCGGGGCTTAACAACACCTTTTCTATCAATGACATGACTATCCCGAGCAACCTGTTCGTTCCATTTGAGCCAAAAATCCTTAAAACTTTCCTTGGGTTTCTTTTTCGTATGAGATAGGGAGGAGCAATTTGGGATGATGTCTTTATTGTACTGAAAATTTCACACAAAATCTTGAGCCATATCACCTAATGTAGGCAACTTGCCGATATCGTGACGATTATGCCATTCTAAAGCTGCGCCACTTAGACTTTGGCTGAAGTATGCCATCAATAACTCATCCCTTCCCCTGGATCCTCTCATCTTACTGTAAAATCCCCTTAGATGGGCTACAGGGTCACCATGTCTATCATACAAATCAAACTTTGGTAACTTGAACCCTGTTGGCAACTGTACATCGGGAGACAAGCACAAATCCTTGTAGGACACATTGACTTGGCCACCCAATCCTTGCATGCTCCTGAAGGATTACTCCAGGCTTTTTACTTTTCGAAACGTCTCTTCCTGTTCCGGATCTTGAAGCAGCTTGTTAATTTCCTCCGGGAACTCAGAGTGAGGGGAGTAGGAATATGGCTCAGGAGCTTTAAAGGTAGGCTGGCTGTCATGAGTTTGAAACACTGGCTCACTGGAAGATCTTTGCATTGTGGTTGGTGGAGGCGTCACAAAGACAGGGGTGATTTGGGGAGGAGGGTTTTGTTTTGGTGGTGGAGCTTGGGGAGGGTAGGAGGTGGTGCTATAACTCTGTTAGTATAAAGGGAAAGCTGGAGATGAATTCACAGTAGGAGGCTCCTGAGACTGTGCCAAAGGTGGGACATATACTGGATTGGCGGGGTAAACTGGCGCCGGCTGACCCTTAGCCCAGGCCTGATGCATCTCGGCCATATGCTGCCTCAACTTATACATCTCTTCCCTCATTGCTTTGACATCCACGACTTCTACCTCTTTTGACGGGTCCACAGTACTGGTATCTGATTCTTCGCCTGTCATGTTTATTTTGGCTTTTGCCCAGGTGTTGTAAGAATGGGTTGCCAGGATGCCAACTGCCTTTTGTCCTTGTGTTGTAAAAACAAGTTACGATTCTAAAACCACAAACCAATAACCTTTCTGGAATGACACGACAAAAATGAAATATCACATTAGCGTTAGGGCATTTAACATATTGGCAACAACTTTTGATCGGGGTACATGCGTCATCCCGGCTTTTTCCTCATTTCCAATTGCAAACTTTCTCTTCCTTTATTTTTCTTCTATTTTTTTTCTTCTTTTCGCTCTTGCCTTTGTCTTCTCTTGTTCTTATTTTCTTCCTTTCTTGATTTTTCTTTTCTTTCTTTCTTATTTTTTCGCTATTTTCTTTTCTTTTTGCCCTTTTGTAGTTTTTCCTCTCTTTTTTTTTTCTTTTTGCCTTTTTGTGGTTTTGCCTCTTTTCCCCCTTCTTTTTTCTTCTTTTCTTTTGATTATGGTCGAATCCTACGTGGATTGCCTACATATCATGACCCCGCATGAATCAGACCGAGCGTAGTTCTTGCAAATAAGCACAAAATTAAATGCAAGAAATAAAGAAATAATTTTTTGGGAATTTTCAAATTTTCGCTAATAACAACTGTGATTACAAAACTGCTAGACTATTTGTTTCTCTTTTTTCAAAAGGAAAGTACAAAACAGACTCAAAATAAAAAAATACAGACTCGATGATTAAACTAGATTAAGAGTGCATCAAAGCTTCACATCCTGGGGCCCGCGGTGCATCACTCTACATCGCCACAGACCTACGCAAGACTGAGAAGGTTTCCATGTCAACTGTGACTATTTAAAGAAAACTGGCCATGTAAATGGCTTATTTTGACTTAAAAAACAAAGTGGCTATTTTTCAAAAATTTTACTTAAGAAAACAAAGACTCAATTTTGCAAATACGGCCTTTCAGCGCTTCCGAAAGGGAGATTTCAAGGCTGTGCCCGCAAACCGTTTTAAAATGACTCAGACTGGCTGTTCTTGCAAAAACAGCCTTCCGGCGTCCTTTTGGGGACATTCGGCTTATTTTTCAACAAGAATGGCGTCACCCGACTTATTGGATAAAAATTAAACTTTTGATATTTTTGGCTATTTTTGCAAAAAGGGTGGTTGGACCCGATGAAGGTTGCCTACATACCTCACATCCGGTAAGAATCAACCAGCGTAGTTCGGGCAAATTAACGAACTATTTTAAAACAAAAATCTTTTTTTCATTTTCATTTTTGGCATTTCATAAGCAAATAACAAAACTACTTTCAAAAGCAAGACTTCATTTTTTTTTTTCATTCTCAATTTTTGTATTTCATAAACAAATAAAATAAACTAAAAAAACTATTTTTTTTTAAAAACAAGACTCTTTTTTTTCATTTTTATTTTTCATGGCAAGACAAACTATTTTTCTTTTCTATTTTGAAAACAAGACAAAATAACGACTCTCTTTTTCCTTTTTTTCATTTTTAACAAACAATAAAACAATCTATTTTTTCCAAACTAAAATAAAGACTTTTTTTTTCTGCGAACAATTTTCAAAAATAAAGACTCTTTTTCTATTTTCCTTTGCTTTTAGTAAAACAAACTATTAAAAACAAAATATTTCCATTTTTTATTTTTTTTTCAAAATTTCAGTATAGTTTCGACAGTAATTGGGCATCGGTTTTTTCTAAAACTAAATAATTAATTCTTTATACTGCTATTTCTCTCTTTTTCTCTTTTTCTCAATTTTACAAAATTCCCGATGCTCAACAACCGGTCAGCATGCGGGCCAGAGACAAATAAATGCACGTAAAATGCATCATGATGGTCTTTTCATATCCGGTTACCTGTCCAAGACGGACCCAACCCCTGTGTTGAGTCCCCTAAGTCAAATGTAACATGATGCAAATAAGCGCTCCAATTGGGGATCCAGCATGAAGTCAAGTTATTCTAAGTTCAAAACCTAGGTATGTGTTGTAGACTGTGTACCCAAGCGGACAACTCGAGTCGAGGAGGGGGCTACGCACCGGGGACCCGCGGGATCGTCCGGCTTAGTAACTTTTCCGGCCTCCTTCTTATTTCAAGGTATGACACTAAAAGAATAGGGAGTCTCAACCAGTAAGCACATCCCCGGAGGTGAGAAGAGAAAGGTTTCGGCACAGTTTATATATACAGTTCAAATAATATCAAAGCGGAAAACATTTAGCACGTTAGACATGAAACATGTAGAAAAATCAGATATAACCAAATACAACAATTTGTTTAAGCTCAAATTCTTAAACCCTGAACCGAAGTTCTGGGTTTGTGTCCCCAGTAGAGACGCCAGAGCTGTCACACCTCCTTTTTCACTTACTACACCCCCGAGGGCGTAAAGGAGTTTATCCACTTAAAGGACAATCGGGACAGGATTTATTATTTAATTTCAGAGTCTCTACTTGGGAGATTAATGGTGTCCCAAGTCACCGGTTGAATCCCGAACCGAGGAAAAAAATATGACTCTGTTAATAGTCCGCGAATCAGAAATCCGAGTAAGAAATTTTGTGAACCCGGGAGAAGATGTTAGGCATTCCCGGATACCGTGGTTCTAGCACGGTCGCTCAACTTTTGTATTTGGTTTTATCTGATTTCAACACATGTTCTATCCTATGTGCCTTTTATTAATAACCAGCTTTTATTATATATATTTATTTTTATAAGAATTGCAACGTCGTAAAAATATGTCTCGAACCACGTCGCACCAGTGCACCCGTGACTTTTGACATATTTCGACTTCATTGAGATTTAGATTTGGGTCACATAAATATGCACCCGTATTTAGAAAAGTATCATTATTAAAATACGCGCCTAAAGAAACTACGCATTTATTATCTTTGGGAAAGACCGTGAAATTCGCTAAACGGTCCTCTCGAGTTTCTAAGTATTTTCATATAACAATTATTGAGGGCCCCGCATATTGTACTCTATTGGGCGAGGCTCGTTTCATTATTTCATTAAAAGACCAAACTAAAAGTGACTATGATTTATTTATTTATTATCTTTAATACAAAAGAAAATTCCTAATCATTTAATATTACCTAATTATTATCACGCCTATGTCAATGGGATCATATGTATTCATGTCTTAAATTATTTTGGGCTTGAACGCAGCCCACATGGCAGAGCCATAAGAAGTCAAGGTCTGCAGGTTACTTGGGCCCAGGTCCTGGGCCACCTGTTAAAGTGCCAAAAACAAATGGCCCGAAGACAGGCCAATGGCAGAAACCAACGGACTAGGCCCAATGGTTATTTGTACCAATATCAATTGATCCGGATGTTGTTAACAACTATAACAAAGGAAAACAATACACATATATTCAAACTAATGAGATGTTAATCATTTAAATTTTCGATTTCATGCTCAAATTATTTTATCTATTTGTCGTCTGATGAGTTCTCAAATAGAGCTAAAATGAAAAACCGGTTGGAGACGTGATACTACTAACACAAAGCATGTTAACTACTTTGATTTAATTCAAGCTCACCTTACTAAATCAACACTTAAGTGATTCATGATTTTTTTAAAATGAATTATTGTAATTAATATTGAGACTTAACAGGAACAAGGCATATGCATTAATTATTAGCTCATTTGCTAACGTGTTAATACACCTATGGATCATAGATTTCTGGAATCATTTCCAGTTTCAGGTATATCTCTTATTTCAGTAGCTAGATTACACAATAATAAAAATATACTATGTCAAGGTGAATGAATGAATATTAGTTCAAATTTAATTACAAAACTCAATTAATGAAACAGAAATTAAATGAACTAAACTATGACTAAGCAACAGAAAGTAAAACAAGTTCAGCAAGTGAAGAACATGAGATTTCATTCCAAACTTCTCAACATCATTTATTACATCACCAAGATTCAAGACAAGTACCTGGATCAGAATTTAACACGAGGAAAAGAGATTAGCACAGCAACAGCATAATCAATAGCAGATGAAACCAACAGATTAACCACAAAAATTGTGCTAACACACTCCACATGCAGTCAATGTTTGATCCAGGACATGCAACACTTTTCAGCAATTAAAACGACCAAAACTTACTCTAAATGAACCCTAATAAATTTTAGAAATTTTGAATAGCCAAGTATGGAACACAAACTAGCAATTGAACTATATTTTTGATCTAGAAATCAATGTAACCGTGATTTATCTTGTTTTTTTTGGTTTTTTACTGATTTTATATTATTTTTGGATTTTGAGGGTTTGAATTTCAAATCAAATCTGAAGTTGAAAGAGAAAGGATTTTTGGGGGGAATTTTGGGGCTCCAAAAACTTCTTCTACAAGGCAAATGAATGCCTATTTATAGGCAAACTTAGGGTGCAACTTCAAATTTCCAATTTACTCTTTAGTCCCTATTTTTATTTTTATTTTTACCCCTTATTTTCTGACTTGTACTACAAGTAACTACCACTATTTTTGTGAATTTCAGTTTAAAACCTCTTCTAGAAAGTCCTAGGGGGTTCTATTCTGATTTTCTTCTTCTAAAATCCCTAAACTACCCTTGCATTGGTTCTGAAATTACTAATTCTAATAAAATAACCCTTTACACATGCCAAAACTACCCGTGAAGCCCCCAGGAATTACTAACCCAACCAAACTAAAATCCCAAGCTATTTTTATCCTAACTTAAAGTTATCAGCTATAACCAATCAATTTACTTAACTATGGTTAGCCAACTAAGGTTTTAAAATCAATAAAATAGTCTCCTATATCAAATTAACTGAACAAATGAACTAGTCATTGATTTAAATCTAATCTAGTTAAACATATTAATGGAATTTACTTGACAACTAAATCACATTAACAGGTTTAAAACACAGAATGAAATTCATCGAAACAGGCTTTAATTGCACATGAGAACTTAAAATTGTTGTCAATTAACCTAATGAAACGAAACACATTTAAACTAAACTAATAGAGAAATCTAAAGTATAAAGTATTTAAACCTAACCGAATTAACAAGTGAAACCATTATTATTAGACTAACAAAAGATCAAACATACTGAAATTCACAAACAAAATTGACAATTCAAATATGAAGCAGAAATGAACAACCATAGAATTTAACGAAATTAGAACTAACCATAAAAACTAAGGAAAATCATTGGCAATTAAACATCTCAATCACTAAAAGAATAAAGTCATGAACTAAAGTTAACTAAGAGAACAATTAACAATCGAAACCAACTAAATATGCGAACATTAATATCACTAAAAATCAATAATGGAACAGAGACAACAAATCCAGTCAAGGCATTGAAATAACTAAAAGGAAAAAAAAATGAAGAAAACTTACTGTTGAAGAGAAAATTCCGTCCAACCAATAATATCTGAATCTTCCAAAGATTCCTGACATGTAACTGTCACGCCCCAAAATCCGAGGAGCGCGACCGACGCTCAACCGAGTAAACCCGACTGAGCAAGCCTGGCAGGTTTCATGCATACTACCCAACCCGGACGAACTTCGTTAATCAAATTCAATCAACATATAATTAGTGATTTCCATTTCAGTTTCATTAGCAATATCATTTCGCCATTTTAATGGTATTACAAGTGATAGACTTATGTACATCAATATTTCTATTTTAATTTCCAATACCCAACGCTACCCACAACCTGTCTACGGAGCCTCTACATATAACTGGAGAATAATACAGAAATGCCGGCAACAAGGCTC
>MU719964.1:0-12277 GCA_026770625.1 Nicotiana glauca
TTGGTTGCGCATTTACATTGGGACTACGGAAGCGGGATTCCGGGAGCTCCCCCTTGTTTGTTTACTTTGGGACTATGGGTTTGATTCCCAGGAGATCCCCCTGCATTTTTACTTTGGGACTACAGGACGGTATCCCAGGAGATCCCCCTGCACTTTTATTTTGGGACTACGGGACGGTATCCGGGAGATCCCCTGCACATTGATAATTGGACTACGGGACGGTATCCCGGGAGATCCTTTGATATTGATATGAGAATTGGACTACGGGACGGTATCCCGGGAGATCCGTTGATATTGATATGAGAATTGGACTACGGGACGGTATCCCGGGAGATCCGTTGATATTGATATGAGAATTGGACTACGGGACGGTATCCCGGGAGATCCGTTGATATTGATATGAGAATTGGACTACGGGACGGTATCCCGGAATATCCATTGGACAGTTGAGAAAAGGGCTACATGACGGTATCCTGGGAAACCCTCATCGGTATTCTTGTAATTTAGCTGTATTTACTCTGTGTTTCTGTTTTGTCTTGCAGTATTATATTTCATTGAACTGTCGTACCACACTGTTGTGTTCATTAGTTTTCATCAGACTTCAATACTGTTTATATTTTGCTATTTTATTATTTCTGTCTCAGTAGAGCCCTGAGCTTTCCTCGTCACTACCCAACCGAGGTTAGGTTGGCACTTACTGAGTACCGCTGTGGTGTACTCACGCCTCTTCTGCGCATGTTTTTCATGTGCAGATCCAGGTACCTCTACGCAGGCGCATTATCAGTAGCTGCAGGGAGCATTTCGGAGACTTGAGGTATATCTGCCGCGTCCGTAGACCGGAGAGTCTCCCTCTCACTCTACCCTTAAGTTAGCTAGATGCCATCTGTTCTTCCTTGTTATAGACGTTCCGGATGATTAGAGCAGTGTTATGTATTATTCTTAGCCAGTGTTGCCCGTGGGTTTCCGAGTCTTTGGGATGGTTTCAGAATTTAAAGTATTAAAGTGTATGTGCCAGGCGTCAACTGTATATATTACTCATGTTATTTAGTTTATGATTATAAATTTCGCAAATGTTGTTACTTCCGCAATGTGTTAGGCTTACCTGGTCGTGAAGACTAGGTGCCGTCATGACGTGTTCACAATTGGTGAACTAGGGTCGTGACAGTGATCTTTCGCGTATTTATATTATTATAAGTTATTTTTTGTTTATTCTTATCATGTTTAGACTGTTCTTAAATGCTTATCTGTTAATAATTGGAAAATGGAACGTGTCAGCTGGCCTTGTCTTCACGAGAGGCGCCATCACGACCGGGTTCGGGGTTAGGGTCGTGACATAGTTCTTGCTCTTTTTATTGTCACGCCCCAAACCTGGGGAGGTGTGGCCAGCACCCAGTGCCATACTCGGCCCGAGCGTACCACTCTATAGCTATGAACTCTGAAGGGGTAGTCCTCAACTTAGGCCGACGAGGCCTACCTGCAAGCTGACAATACCAATCAAGACCGCCGGGACCATATTCTGAATCATCTAAAAATAAAATTTCTCTCATCTGAGGGGTAACCATACCAAAAAGCCCATATACGTAATTGTGTAGGCCGACGAGACCTCCATGAACATCTACTGATATATAAAATATACATGACTTATCTACGAGCCTCTAGAGATAAGTAAATTGCATCATGACCGGGATAGGCCTAGACCTACCCATCAAACCTGTATATATAAAATAGACTCTAAGGTATAGACCTGGTAACTCCGGGGAAGTGGAGCCTACAAGATTATGTTTGGCTCTATCTACTGAGAAGGTTTATCCAGCTGTCTATCAGGACCTGCAAGCATAAAATGTAGCCCCCAGGCTATAGGGGCGTCAGTACGAATAATGTACCGAATATGAAAGTCAGGAAAAACAGTATATAAAAGACATGAAAGAAATATAGAGTAAAGAAATCAACCTGTAAGACTGAATAGCTCAGTGAATTATGGAACATTTATAGTGCCATGTATACGCGTATAATGTCATACATGCATAGGTATATGCGTACATAACATCATCAATCCTCTGAGAAAATCCCATCATATCATCTCGGCCTCAGTATGCGAAATCAATGTAATCCAGCTGATCAGGTGACGGTGCGTATATAACATCTTATCCTTTTTCTATACCCCATATACATATAATGTGTGCGTATTTAGCGCCATCTGGTCATGAATCAATGTACATGTATAAATGAATGCAATTCATAATCAAGTAGGTCAATAAAATCTCTCGGAATGTTATTAGATCAATCTGCCCTCGATTAATATCATGAAATAAACTTTATCAACTTACGTATTTTTTGAGACCCATGAACTGAGGATATAATAATAGGACACATGGAGAATTAAGAACATAGCCACACCTAGTACTTCTAAGAATAGAGTCATTTGTGAAAGTTACATTTGCTTGTTTAGTTTGTATCATATGGATCATGCCAAAAGAAAAGAAGGGATAACCTTAACATACCTTTGCAATCTTCTCTCCAATCGTCAACCAAGCTGAATATAATCTTCTTACGTCTACAATGAGTAAACCGACTTCGTCGTCATCATATAAGCGTTGTAATTCTCATATTTTGAAACCAATATTCTATGAGAAAATAGACATCACTTCCCCTATTTGTACTATATTTCATATTTCACCAAACAACCCAAACAACAACAATATAATTCACAATAAGCTCTCCGATTACTTCAACATCCATTTTGAGCAGCAAGCTCGATTTACAAATAACAAAATATGGTTTGAATCCAGTTCATTTTTTATAATTCTTCCTCCATCTTTAATATCATAATTATGCTTACCATATCATTTTACACCCAAAACATCATAAGATTAATCTTAAAAAATAGTCCACACGCCTAACACAACCTATCATCAACCTCTTATTTTTCATGACATTTTCTTCAATCAACTAAATTAGCACATAGATAAGCTTAACAACAGCAGCCCTAACATAATCAAACTATTTATAATAATTTCAAGTCACAACAAACTATATATAAAGCCTCAACACAACCCACAAAAAAGATAATGATTCCTTATGCCATGTCAATTACTATCTTGTAGATTTTCGCTCAAACAACTCAACCAATACATGATTAATCTTAGTCACAACTAAGAACATGATTTACTTACCTTAGGCGGTAGATACAACTTGAAATCCCCATCTGGTGTAGCTCACAACAACCCTCAGTCACACCACAATACTATAGGAGTTGTATTCTCATCTTGAATCAACGTTTGTGTTCAAGTTGGTGGGTAAACACTTGTATTTTGCCTTGAAACCCTAGTATATATGAAGGGGGGACTGATTATTATCTTAATCAACAATAACTACATGAAATCTGAAGTAACTTCACTTTGAAGAATCCTCCAAAACAATCGCAAGACGAAGAACTACGATCTAACATGCACCACTGAATTTCTAGCATTGGATTTATGTTTTTATCTTTGGTTTTCACTCTAGAATCATGAAGAATTCTTGGAGAGAATATACGATGGTTTAGGAACTGTCTTCGTTGAGAAGTATGATTAAAACAAGCTATAATTGACTTAAATACGAGCTGGACTTTTCCAACGACTTTGTGGGCCCAAGGGAGCTTCTTGCGCAGTCTCACGAAAAGATGAATATATCTCTACTCTGATGTTGTATCAACAAAAGGTTTAATGAGTTAGAAATTAGACTCATAGGCCTTTAATATTATAGGTGAATCACCATGTAAATCTTATTATATTGAGAGAAAAGCTGTGCTACATTTGACCTAATTTTTAGCACATTTTTAAATGTAACTTTTGATGACCTTTGCCAAATTTTATTCCACAACTCGCTTGACTTCAAAACATAACGAATGAATATCATATGATTAAAATAACTCATAATATAACATCCTTATCATGATAAGAACCCTAGTCTCACCCTAAAAGTACATGTTATAACATTCTGAACTTGTCGACCTTTGACAAAATTTATTTTCTTTAATTCGTTTAGCCTCTAAGCCTTCCAATCCTCTTGGTAATTGTTATTCATGATTTTAAATATTTTAACCTCAAGGTAACATGATTAAATTACTTTATATACTTTAAAAGAGGATCTCATTTATGAGATTACTTCAATTGACTTATGACATACTTTTGCATACGAAAACATGAGGTGTAGTGAAGTTCGTCGCTTGGTACTTTGTCGAACGTACGACTATTGATATATTTTGTTTAATAGCCTTGGTTATATATCCTTATGGCTTTATTGCATCTAGGTAGGTCATTCTATGCCATAACATTTACTTTAATTTATTATTACTGAGGTTTGCTACCCAACTCTAAATTATTCCCTCGCTGCTTATCCTATATGTATAAATATAAGTTCTTTAATGTTTCCTCATTACTGTTCATCTTAAGAATGACAACCTAATCTTATCTCATACTTTGTTACTTTTAGCCATCTATTGTTGATTCACCTTAATGTTGATCTATAATCTACCACTGCTAACTTGAAACCTCTTATGTAATACATTGTCACTACGACTCACGTCTCATCGAGGAACATCTGAAGTTATTTGCTTGATCCACCTAGGGACGATAATATACTTCAATAACTATATTTCATAGAATCTCAATATGATTCATCTTATAGGGGGTAATCTAATCCTGTGCAATTTATGAAATCCCCTTTGTTTAAATTATTAATCAATCAAAGGCCTAAACATCATCATAATTACACCTTTATTCTACTACCAGGGCATCATTCCATCTTTTCTAAATATTCCTAATCTTATAATCCTTTGAGTTCATTAAGGCTATACTGAGCTTTCTACAGCTTACAAAAACCATCAACTCTCTTGTTATGATGGGCTTAATTCTGAAGCCTTACCTATTTCTGTCACCTTCTCATTCACCTTTTCTTATTCTTGCTCCTATCTACCAAAAACCTTGTCACTCTACCATATTTCATATTTCACCTACACATATGTATTTATACTACTCGCAACCTTCATTTAACTTTCTATCACCATAGATTTCCATTCGTGTCTTCTCAGTTGTCTCTAAATGCAAGCAATTAGTTTTTCTGGTAGTTCTACCACTTGTTGCATGAATACTTGGAATATCTTAGTGCCTTATCGGAGCCAAACCTATACCACTATAGAGTGGAAAGAGCGATCGATGTAGCTTTTACCCTATAAGTCGGGATCAAATCTACAAAGGGCTAAGAAAGGTTTGGAATTGGATTCCTATCTAATTTAGCAGTGTGCTCTGTCCTTAATTGTACTTCCAATCATTCTTGTTTGTTCACTATTCTATTTTTATACTAATGATGCAAGTAATTAGACTAAGTATGATATTTTTGTAAGGTTTTCTTAATTGATGAAAAAGCACTAGGGAAGTGACTTACTCCTAGGTGAGTACCTAACAGGATCTAAAACTTAGGGCAATAATTTTATAGTTAGGATTGTGATATAGCAATGCACGAAACTACTCACTCTATACCTCTAGGTAGTTTGAGTGGCTTTCCCCTAATTGGCTTTCTCAAGCCCAATTGGGTGTTCAAACTGTGCGAACAAAATTGGCTCAAGTCAGGTATTACTATCTCTAGGTTTAACGCTTTAATTGGGGATATTAATCTATTGAATGAGATAGAATGCACCTCAATTCCTTGTTGGCCTGAATTTCCTAAACATGGGCTCTCTTTCTCAAGAAGAGCCTGAGTCAAAAAGGCACAAACTAGTGTTTGCAACCACTAATTCAATATTAAAAGCTCAAATCAGACCAAATATCATTCACCCATAAACATTAAATCCCTAAAAAAGAATACCCATTAAATACACACACTAGGGTTTAGCAACAACCCTAGCTAAAGGGTCTAGCTACTCATAATAATTGAAGAAATCAAAGATTGAGATGAATAATAACACATAAAAATTAATTACAAGATATGAGTCTAAGATTAATTGTTGAAAAATCTCTAAAATTATTCAAAAAGGCAAAAGTAGGCCGGTCACGTGCTCAGCTAAACAATAGATGACCTAAAAATCCGAAAAAAAGTATTTATACACAGCTAAATTTTGTTAGAAAAATGCCCCTACGGAGGTATTGCTGATAGCGGAAAATGGACCTATGTCACGGTGAGCCTACTGCGGCCGCATAAAATCAACCGCGGACTTCAACTTTCAGCTCAACTTCGGACTATCTAAATCTCTCCTCCGCAGATCGCAATAAAACGACCGCTGTCGCGATAGAGGCACCATTGCTGTATAATTCCACCGTGGTCAGTGGTGACTTGAAAAGCCTCAAAGTGCATCTCTCTGAATCTTTGCCACTGTGAACAGTGGTAAATGCTCAGCTGTCGCGGTACCGCTGCCGCATTAAATCACCATGGTCAACAGTGACTTACAATCCCAAAAATGCATCTCTCTGAACCTTGCCACCGCAGACCGCGAGATCAAAACCGCTTCAGCGGTGGACCCTCCACGTCCGTGGTTGATTTTCCGCAGTAGCGCTCAATTGACTCAGATTTGCACTTGTGCAGGTTTTACTCCTTTTTGAGCTAGTTTTTGACTTCCTTGTCTCTTTTTGACCAAACACTGCAAACAAGCATAACATGTTAGCTTTCGGGATTACTTGTATACACTTTTAATCCAAAACTTAAGCAAAAAGGAGCGTAAAATAGACTAGAATCCCTAGTTATCAACTCCCCCAAACTTAGGCTTTTTCTTGTCCTCAAGCAAATAAAGTAATTCCCACCTCCTTAAGATAAGAGTAAAGAAAATTTAGATGTCCTAAAGTGACCTCATCTAGCATCAATTAGGACTCACAATTGCTCTCAACTCAAATGTGTCATTAACAACACTCAACCTGTTATAAGTACCATGGATTTAGTGCGACACAAAGATTCAAGATTTGACTCAACTCATCAAGGAAACTCTTTCTACTACTTTGGTCAGTGTGGAACCCAAACTTATACTCCTTAACTCTCCATAAGCAAAACCTCACTTTAAGATTGTAGCACTCAGAATGAGGATTGTGGAAAACACACTCATCTCTCTCAAAGGAAGGTCACAAGTTTGGCTCTAAATACCATAAGCTTGCCCATCATGTGAGTCACCACTAATATAAGCTCACTCAACTCAAGATCATGTAGTACTTTTGTGTGGATGTAATGAAGGCTTTTGGCTCAGGGTGTGATTTATATATTGGTCTAAGAAGGTTTCATATTCCCTTAAGCACTTCATTTGCTTCATTTTGGCTCACATTTTCTTAACTCTTTGAGTCATTTACTACTTCTTTAGGGGCTAGAGAGACACACTGTCACTCTCTCTTGTTCATTTCAATTCTTTTACTCCTTTTTAGTCTTTTCAATTCTTTCATTTTTGCTTGTATTGACTGCCTTCATTTTTTCTTCATTGTTCACTTTCTTTTTGACTTTTTGGCTCTTCTTTCTTTTTCTTTTTGCCTTTCCTTTTCTTCATTTTGTACCTTTTATCATTTTTGCATTCCTGTCTCTCCCCCCAAACTTATGCTTTTGCCTTGTGCTAAGGAAAGATTGGGTGCCAAGAGAGGATCATTTTAGAATGGATAAAGGTTTGTATCATGTTTTTTAAAAGAATAAGACCTATGGCTCAATGGGGTTGACTAGGCATATAATCATTGGTGGGCTATGGATGTTTTTAGGTCTCAATTAGGATCAAGAAGATCCCATAATCACTTCTCAAGTCGAGCTACACTTAGGATTTCGCCTCAACAAACATTCAGGGCAAGTTCTAGACTCATTGGCATGGGACATGGACTTGCAAATCAATACCTCACCATACAAGCTATAAGATTACTAAAGAGACAGAGTCTAGGGCCTACAACAACCTTAGCTAAGATTTGAGCAATGCAAATGGTCCGGAAAACCACTTGATGATTGTTTCGTCAACACTAGAGTCCCATGGTCACAACTATCACCATCCTATACACCAATTTATTTCTAACCATAAGGTCAAAGGCAATGTGTTAGGCCCAAGTGAAGCTTTGCCTGAGGCACTATTACTTACCAGCTATTATTTACACCAAAAATGAAAAGAAACAGACTCAAACCCTTAAGAAGCTTGTCATGCCATCCATCATCGGGAAGAACCACCTGGTTCACACAAACTTTGCCTTTGGAAAGAACTGTGGCATTAAGAAAATCAAAGTCTTATTGAAATAAGAAGCTACGAACCGAAAAAGAAGCAACTAAATGAAATAAGAAGCTATGCTATTAAGGAAAATTTCAAAAAAATCTATGCAGTAAAATGCGAAAAGTAAACTAAATATGTACAGTAGGGGATTTAGCCGAATATACATAAAAGGGATGAATATATACATGAAAAAGTAAGTTTATATACATACAGAAATTGGAAAATAGCTAAAAGTGAAACAAAGTTATGTACATACCAAAAGTGAAAAATAAGCATAAAGAAAGAAAATAGTATCATAATTACAAACCAACTACCAAATCATCAAAGTAGGGCCACCCTCTCAAATGAAAGCTAGCATCGTCCTCAATGCTAACTAACCAAAAATAAGCTAAAAAAGAAAGGTAGAGAGTAAAAAAACTCTGCATGGGGTCCTGTGGCTGGGTGCCTGATCATCTGGCAAGGGGTCCTGTGGTTGGATAGAGGCACCTCCCTCCGGCTCCTCCAGTTAGATCTCTACATCATCTACCTGAGGCATCACTCTCCTCCTCTTGGGCTCTCCCTGAGTCTCCTGCTCCTGAACTTGCTCAGTATGAGCTGCTGGGAGCTGGTCCTGTAATAGTAACTCCAATGGTAGGTCTCCACCTGATTTCATCTTCTCTACCTCTCCCCTCAACTGCTTCACCGACTCCTTCGAGGCTCGAGTCTTTCTCAACTTCTTTGTCTGTTTGCTAAGCTTCTAAAGTGATTTTCCTTGAACTTTAAGAGCATCCATAATCAGCTTTTGGTTGTCCAAGAGCTTCTTCTGGTTGTCCGGGAGCTCCTTAAGGGACTCCTCTACCGAATCTGGCACATGTGGCTGTGGGGGGACTAATTGGGCTGCCACCGAACTAGATAGCACAGACAACTTAGAAGTTGCTACCTATGTCTAGTTGTTGATACTGGAAAGTGTTTGGCTCAACCTGTGAGCCATCAATGGATATGCTAAGGAGGATGGAACTGCTGAAGGCATGCCGTAGATGGTCCGGAGGCAAGATCTGGTATGGTAGTGGGAGGCTGTGAAGTAGTGACCACCACTACTGGCTCTTCAGACTGTCTAGTAGAAGTAGTAGCTTTGCCCTTGGATTCCTTGGATTTGGGGCTGTCTGGACTCTTTAGGTTGTACCATGAAAAGGGAAACTTGGGTTTTACCTTGACATCAAAGTGTCATGACCCAAAATCTAACCATGATCGTGATGGCGCCTATCGTGTTACAAGGCAAGCCTATTCCAAAAATATTACTACTAATTTGATTAAAAGAATTTAATAAAACATTTCCAATAATTTAATTGCTGATAAACTAAATCAACTCTAAATATAAATAATACAAAATACGGAAACGCGTCCCAAACATCGAGGTGTCACTAAGTCATAAGCGTCTAAAACTATAAACTAAGATATATAAACTGTCTAACTGTCCGAAAGAAGAAATGACAAGAGGAGTAACAAGGTCCTTCGGACAATAGCAGCTACCTTGCAATCTCCACAGATAGCCGGCAAAAACTCAACGATCGCCGCGCTCTAACTCACCTGGATCTGCACATAAAGTGCAGGGTGTAGTATGAGTACAACCACCTCAGTAGTAACAGAAATAACTAAGGAACTGAGCAGTAGTGACGAGCTAAGGAAAATAGTCCAATTATTTATTTTCATAATTTACAATAAACATGAATAAACAGGTAAATTCCATAAAAGCAACAAATACCACAAACAATTTAACAGGTAAATGCAACAACAACAAAAATAAATGCAACCTCACAACAATGTCACTCCATCACTCAGCACTCGCACTCAACACTCAATACTCAACACTCAATAGACTCAACACTCTGCGCTTACTGGGGGTGTGTACAGACTCCGGAGGGGCTCCCAAAGCCCAAGCGCTAAGCACGGACAACTCACAAGCCATCATATCAATACTTGGATCCACACGGTCAACTAACATGCTACGCGGACAACTCATGCGCTATGGTATCAATACCTGGACCCGCACGGTCAACTCACGTGCTACACGGACAACTCACGCGCTATGATATTAATATCCTCACAACCAGGCCCTCAGCCTCACTCAATCATGTACCTCACTAGCCTCACCATCATCAACAAATAAGGGGACACATCCCACATCAAATATCACAACATATTAGCAAATAATAGAGACTGAAGTAAACATGTACAATAATTTCTTATGACTGAGTACAAATAATGTGAGTATGAATAAGGCCTAAGCATGATCTCTAAAATGAAGGAAAACAAGTTCAACAACAAGTAAACACATAACCACAGATAATAGTTATTAGGCCTCGCAGCCTCATGGGACGGACCAAGTCTCAATCCCTCGCGGTGAACACCCACACGCCCGTCACCTAGCATGGGTATCACCACCAAACAATCACATAATATCAATGTCTCCGGGTTTATACCCTCAAAGCCAGAGTTAAAACTGTTATTTACCTCAACCGCGTAAAATCCTACTCTAGGATGCCCTCGTCTCTGGACTCGGTATCCAAAAGCACTGAATCTAGCCATAATTAGATTACTACCATAAACATGTGCTAAAAAAATCGAATTCCACAATAAAACTACAAAATATGCCTAAAATTCAAAATCGGCCAAAACCCGGCCCCCGGGCCCACATCTCGGAATCAGTCAAAAATGGCAAAATAATAATCCTCATCCTCTCCCGCGTCTAACCATATAAAATTTATCAAAATCGGACTCTGTTTGGTCCCTCAAATCCTTACCTAAAACTCTCCAAAACTCAAACCCTAACTCCCTCAATTTTCACTTTGAAATCATCAATCAAATCCCAAAAAACGAAGATAGATTCATGAAATATAATCAAAATCGAGTAGAGAAAATTTACCCTAATCCATATGGTGAATATCGCCTCCAAAATCTCCCAAATTCGAGCTCCTCAACTCAAAATATGATATAATGAGCAAACACTAGTTTTATGTATTTTTTTACCAGCTATTCTGCCTCGTTTCTCGTGCCAAAAAATCCCGAAACTCGTATTTTATGCCTCCAATGGATTCCTTGTGCAAATTCTAGTCAAGTTACACTTTTGAATCACTCAATTTGACCTTATAATGAATGAGATATATAGGTTTTAATATTTACAAATAGTGCAGATTTTTAAATACGTAGTCAGTGGAGATTTCGTAATTAAACTGAAAAAATCTGGCAACCTAATTCTTAGTAAAATGACCATAAAATCCTCATACGATATCCAATTTCGATGATTCTTTTTGCTACGGGTCCGAAATTACGATACGAATATAATGCTTAAATAAAAATGAAATCAAAGCTCATTTGTTCAATATGATATCATTTATGCTTGAATAAACGACGTCGAAACATAAGAAGAACGAGCGCAACACAACCCAAACCTATCCGAAACTCACCCGAGACCCACGAGACCTCAACCAATAATTCCAACAAGTCATATATCACTACCCGAACTTAGTCGAACCTCCAGAACACCCAAAACAACACCAAAACACCAAATCAACCTCGAATTCAAGCCTAAGAATTTCTAAACTTCCAACTTTCGCCAATTCAAGCTTAATTCTACCGCAGACCTCCAAATTATATTCCGGACACACTCCTAAGTCTAAAATGACCAAACGAAGCTAATCGAATCATAAAAATCAAAATCCAAATTCGTTTACTTATAAGTCAACTTCCGATTGAGTTTTTTCTAACTTAGCTTTCTAACTAAGAGACTAAGTGATAATTTCACTCCAAAACTACCTTGAACCCAAACCTACCAGTTCGATATAACTCAACACAGTTGAGCAACACATAAACAAGCATAGGTGGGGGGAAATGGTGCTATAACTCTCAGAACGAAGGACCGGGTCATTACATCCTCCCCCTCTTAAACAAACGTTCGTCCTCGAACGAGTCTAAAAAAAATACCTGGAGTCTCAAATAGGTGAAACCTTCAGCAATACCTTCTCTCACATTCAAATCATATGAACTCATCTAGCGGTCACATCATACTCATCACGTACCCATCCAACCATTATTTTCACTAATAGGGAC
>MU719964.1:18049-38857 GCA_026770625.1 Nicotiana glauca
AGTTAGACCTTTTTCCTTTACTTCGCCACCATATTTATAGAAGAAAACCCCTAGAACGCCAATGATAATTTATCTCGTTGTGTTTGTTTTTTTCCATAACAAGACAAAATTTTCAGAGAGTTTATTAAAATATATGTGGTTTTGGGTAGAAGCATTCATTAGCTAGGAGTAATAAACAGTTTGACTAGTTTGCTCAAACTCTGTCAGATATATATGAGGTGCCTAAAGAGATTGTTGGTTCTGTAGCACTTACTCTTTGGCTTTTTCTGATCAAGCAATTTTAGAAAAAACTGATCAAAGTGAAAATACTATAGAAATCAAGATCCTCCACATTTGATAAAAAATATGGGCAAACTATTTTAGTGTCGTTGCCTTTTAGTATAAAAAAAATATGTACAGTTGCTTTAGAAGCACCAACAACAGAAGAAGAAGAAGAAGAAGAGGAGAAGGGGAGGAGAAAGGGAAGCTGAAAGTTTTTAAAATAGTGGGTACGGGTACAAACAGAAAGATAAAGCGGCTACAGGTTAAAAAGGGGCGCCTAAATAGGGCGCCCCGTGCAATTTTTACTGAAGAAACGGCGTCGAAACATAAGAAAAACGAGCGCAACACAACCCAAACCTATCCGAAACTCACCCGAGACCCACGGGACCTCAACAAATAATTCCAACAAGTCATATATCACTAGGAGCCCCGTGCAATTTTTACTGAAGAAACGGCATCGAAACATAAGAAAAACAAGCGCACCACAACCCAAACCTATCCGAAACTCACCCGAGACCCACGGGACCTCAACCAATAATTCTAACAAGTCATATATCACTACCCGAACTTAGTCGAACCTCCAGAACACCCAAAACAACACTAAAACACCAAATCAACCTCGAATTCAAGCCTAAAAATTTCTAAACTTCCAACTTTCGCCAATTCAAGCTTAATTCTACCACGGACCTCCAAATTATATTCCGGACACACTCCTAAGTCTAAAATGAAAAAACGAAGCTAATCGAATCATAAAAATCCAAATCCAAATTCGTTTACTTATAAGTCAACTTCCGATTGACTTTTTTCTAACTTAGCTTTCTAACCAAGAGACTAATTGATCATTTCACTCGAAAACTACCTTGAACCTAAACCTACCAACTCGATACAACTCAACACAGTTGAACAACACATAAACAAGCATAGGTGGGGGGAAATGGTGCTATAACTCCCAGAACGAAGGACCGGGTCATTACATCCTCCCCCTCTTAAACAAACGTTCGTCCTCAAACGAGTCTAAAAAAAATACCGAGTCTCAAATAGGTGAAACCTTCAGCAATACCTTCTCGTCACATTCAAATCATATGAACTCATCTAGCGGTCACATCATACTCATCACGTACCCATCCAACCATTATTTTCACTAATAGGGACACTACCGAACATATAAGTCCACAAGCACGCGCTCACACAATCAACACCTTAGTGCTCAATCTACAGTCAAAACTCGGCCTCAAATTCTCCAAACTGGCCCAACATCAATACACAGAAATCACATCTCGCACCTCATCCAGGGAATCACAATCCGTCGATGCACAACTGATACCGAGCACTCATGTGCGAATACGAATGCGTGGAAGGAATTCAAAGAGTTACACTTCAAGCTAAATAAATACCGCACGATAAGAATTCAAGAAGGTGAATTTTTCCTAAAGGTCTGCAGCCTCTCGAAGATAAGTACAGACGTCTCCGTACCGATCCGCAAGACTCTACTAAACCCGCTCATGACTCGTGAGACCTATGTAACCTAGGCTCTAATACCAACTTGTCATGACCCAAAATCTAACCATGGTTGTGATGGCGCCTATCGTGTTACAAGGCAAGCCTATTCCCAAAATATTAATACTAATTTGATTATAAGAATTTAATAAAACATTTCCAATAATTTAATTGCTGATAAGCTAAATCAACTCTAAATATAAATAATATAAAATACAAAAACACGTCCCAAACATCGGGGTGTCACCAAGTCATGAGCGTCTAAAACTATAAACTAAGATATATAAACTGTCTAACTGTCCGAAAGAAGAAATGACAAGAGGAGTAACAAGGTCCCTCAGACAATAGCAGCTACCTTGCAATCTCCACAGATAGCCGGCAAAAACTCAACGATCGCCGTGCTCTAACTCACCTGGATCTGCACATAAAGTGCAGGGTGTAGTATGTGTACAACCACCTCAGTAGTAACAGAAATAACTAAGGAACTGAGCAGTAGTGACGAGATAAGGAAAATAGTCCAATTATTTATTTCATAATTAACAATAAACATGAATAAACAGGTAAATTCCATAAAAGCAACAAATAGCACAAACAAGTTAACAGGTAAATGCAACAACAACAAAAATAAATGCAACCTCACAACAATGTCACTCCATCACTCAGCACTTGCACTCAACACTCAATACTCAACACTCAATAGACTCAACACTCTGCGCTCACTGGGGGTGTGTACAGACTCCGGAGTGGCTCCCAAAGCCCAAGCACTAAGCACGGATAACTCACGTGCCATCATATCAATACCTGGATCCGCACGGTCAACTCACGTGCTACGCGGACAACTCACACGCTATGGTATCAATACCTCGACCCGCACGGTCAACTCACGTGCTATGCGAACAACTAACGCGCTATGATATTAATATCCTCACAACCAGGCCCTCGGCCTCACTCAATCATGTACCTCACTAGCCTCACCATGATCAACAAATAAGGGGACACATCCCACATCAAGTATCACAGCATATTAGCAAATAATAGAGACTGAAGTAAACATGTACAATAATTTCTATGACTGAGTACAAATAATGTGAGCATGAATTAGTCCTAAGAATGATCTCTAACATGAAGGCAAACAAGTTCAACAACAAGTAAATACATAACCACAGATAATAGTTATTAGGCCTCGCAACCTCACGGGACGGACCAAGTCTCAATCCCTCACGGTAAACACCCACACGCCCATCACCTAGCATGGG
Organism: Nicotiana glauca; assembly: GCA_026770625.1. NCBI lineage: Eukaryota > Viridiplantae > Streptophyta > Magnoliopsida > Solanales > Solanaceae > Nicotiana > Nicotiana glauca. The sequence continues at coordinate 21,064 of MU719964.1, forward strand.
TATCACCACCAAACAATCACATAATATCAATGTCTCCGGGTTTATACCCTCAAAGCCAGAGTTAAAACTGTTACTTACCTCAACCGCGTAAATTCCTATTATAGGATGCCCTCGTCACTGGACTCAATATCCAAAAGCACTGAATCTAGCCATAATTAGATTACTACCATAAACATGTGCTAAAAAATTGAATTCCACAATAAAAACTACAAAATATGCCTAAAATTCGAAATCGGCCAAAACCCGGCCCCCGGGCCCACATCTTGGAATCAGTCAAAAATGGCAAAATAATAATCCTCATCCTCTCCCGAGTCTAACCATATAAAATTTATCAAAATCAGACTCTGTTTGGTCCCTCAAATCCCTACCTAAATCTCTCCAAAAACTCAAACCCTAACTCCCTCAATTTTCACTTTGAAATCATCAATCAAATCTCAAAAAACGAAGATAGATTCATGAAATATAATCAAAACCGAGTAGAGAAAATTTACCCCAATCCATATGGTAATATCACCTCCAAAATCTCCCAAATTCGAGCTCCCCAACTCAAAATATGATCGAATTGAATGAGCAAACCCTTATTTTATGTATTTTTCTACCAGCTATTCTGCCTCGTTTCTCGTGCTAAAAAAATCTCGAAACTCGTATTTTATGACTCCAATGGATTTCTTGTGCAAATTCTAGTTAAGTTTGACTTTTGAATCACTCAATTTGACCTTATAATGAATGAGATATGTAGGTTTAAATATTTGCAAATAGTGCAGATTTTTAAATACGCAGTCAGTGACAATTTCGTAATTAAACTGAAAAATCTGGCAACTTAATTCTTAGTAAAATGACCATAAAATCCTCATACGATATCCAAATTCGATGATGTTTTTTGCTACGAGTCTGATATTACGATACGGATATAATGCTCCAACAAAAATGAAATCGGAGCTCATTTGTTCAATATGATATCATTTATGCTTGAAGAAACGGCGTCGAAACATAAAAAAAACGAGCGCAACATAACCCAAACCTATCCGAAACTCACCCGAGACCCACGGGACCTCAACCAATAATTCCAACAAGTCATATATCACTACCCGAACTTAGTCGAACCTCCAGAACACCCAAAACAACACTAAAACACCAAATCAACCTCGAATTCAAGCCTAAAAATTTCTAAACTTCCAACTTTCGCCAATTCAAGCTTAATTCAACCACGGACCTCCAAATTATATTTCGGACACACTCCTAAGTCTAAAATGACCAAACGAAGCTAATCGAATCATAAAAATCCAAATTCAAATTCGTTTACTTATAAGTCAACTTCCGATTGACTTTTTTCTAACTTAGCTTTCTAACTAAGAGACTAAGTGATCATTTCACTCCAAAACTACCTTGAACCCAAACCTACCAACTCGATACAACTCAAAACAGTTGAACAACACATAAACAAGCATAGGTGGGGGGAAATTGTGCTATAACTCTCAGAACAAAGGACCGGGTCATTACACAAAGTTTCTTTTCTCCACCTCCTGATCTTCCAAGTACATGGTAAGGAAGTTCGGGAATGGTTACAATCTATCACCCTCATTGACCACCCTGGTGATTACCCTAGATATGATATTCTCGATATTGATCGGGAAACCTGCCATAATAGCCGCCACTATAATTGCCCGGGAGACCGACAAGGTGTTTTCATAAGTAGTCGGGTTTAGCCTGCTGCATACAAAAGTCTCCCAACCCTTCGTCTCAAAGTTTAGGGTGTTCCTCAAGATAGGAACCCCTGCTGGCAACCATGCCGGGGTGGTATCCGGGAGAGCTGGTATGATGCCAACCACGGGTGGGATGCCTCATCCATCGCCACCTTCTCCAATTACAATGTCTCATCTTCATCATTGAAGCCCATGTAGTCATTGATTGTCTTTCCATCAAACTTAACTTTCATATTCCGCACCTTAGTCACTTTTGTATCCTTCTTGATGTGGAAGGCATTGGCATAGAAATCCTTGACTAAGTGCTCATTTGCATCCCATACCTTACCAGTGAAGTAATCCCATACCACTTGTTCATTGAAATGCTGCTTCACGCTGGGGTTGTGAGGCAAGAGATCCTGCTCTATGAACTGGCGCTCATGAATAAGTGACCTTAGAGGCCACCACTCCCTAAACTTGTGAAATGCCAGCTCAGTGACACACCTCCTTCTCCACACTTCAGCATGTCTTGTTCTTTCTACTCCCCCGGGTTGGGTCACGCCCCCTCCCTCCTTATCTGGTACCTCATCATCTACGAGATCCTATCCAGATGATGAAGTGTAGGTGAGGTTAAAGCTGAAGACTCACTACCCTCTACTGAGCCATCGGACGACTCAACAAAAGAGGCAGCAGGAGAAGTAGGAGAGGCTGGGGGTGTAGGTTCATCTCCCAAATGAAATCTTCCCGGGAAGTCAGGAACATGAGTAGGCACTGAATTAGACTCTGAGACCTCCCGGGAGGGCACATACTCACTTTTCGTGGATTGGGAAGCAGCTCTAGCTGCAACTTTGATATTCTTCCTCATTTCCCCAATTGATTTCCGAACTGCAGGGGTCAACGTTTTTTGTCCTCCTCCCCTAGCCTAGAAGGACTATGCTCTACTATTTTGTTTGTCACTGCCTCCTCTAGATTTAACCATTTTCTGCATGTATAATCGGTTGAAAATTGTTAGTATAAATACTAGAAGAAGCAGTGTAGAAAATCAGTATAGCAGTTGACAGTACTTGAACAAAATAGCAGACCGCGGTCCGCAAAAAATGGAGCGCGGTCGCGAAGGCTGCACCGCGAAAAATGCATCACGGTCAGGGGGGGGGGGGAATCAGACTACCTACCCTTTGATTCTAATGCACCACGAATCGCAGAAAAAGGAACGCGGCCGCAGTAGTTGCACTGCTGTCCGCGAAAAATCAACCACGATTGGGACCCTTGTTTAGACCTCTGTGAACTTGAGAACTGCGGACCGCGAAAAATCCATTGCAGCCGCGAAAGTCAACATTGAGCCCAACAAACCTAAGGTTTCAGAAGTTCTAGCATTTACACATTTTAAGCCCCACTAGGTGTTCATTAACCAATTCTAACAATCTAAGACTAATTTTGATTAACACTAAAGAACCCTAAGTCAAAATTACAAGAAAAAGGAAGAAGAAGAAGTAAAAACTATCAATTAAAAAAAATTAATTTAAAATTAAAGACTAAGGGATGGGTGTAATTACCAGTGTAAGATGAGTGGTGAAAAATGAAGTCTAATTCTTGTGTTTGTGCAAGCTAGGACGTGGATGAACGGTGAAATTGAGTTTTAGAGTGAAATGAGCGAAAAAGGTAAAATGTTCCCTGAAGTTCTATTTATAGACAAAACCCAGGGGACCCACTACACTTACCTAGCGCGGCTGCGGTAAATCACCACGGTCCGCGCTGGTGTAGAACTAAAGAGCTGCTATTTTGAGACCACCGTTGAGAGCGAAAAATGCTCTACGATAGCGGTAAGACACTGCTGACCACGAAAAATGCACTGCTACAGCAGTTGAAACTTTAGAGAACCCCCATTTTAGACTTTTTAGCACCACTGACTACGATAAAATCTCGCCTCAGCAATAAGGCCACCGCGACCGCGAAAAATGGAGCACAGAAGCGGTCCAAACTTAAGAGAGTGGAATTTTTTCAGAGACCTGTCCTTCATCAAACATCCCTACACACATTTCACAACCAGTTAGTTCACCATCAAATCCTAACTACAAAGAAAATCAAGAAAGAAGAAAAACATATGGGTTGCCTCCCAAGAAGCGCCTGATCTAACATCACGGCACGATGCATGTTACCATAAATCACTTGAGATTGATCATTACCACCATGTGGCTGTCATCAAACTTGGCAAGATAGTGCTTGACTCTGTGCCCATTAACTCTGAAGATTTCACCATTTTTGTTTTTCAAATCAAGGGCACCAAACGGAGTCATAAGCACCACCTTAAAAGTTCCACTCCATTTTGACTTAAGCTTTCCCAGAAACAGTCGTAACTGGGAGCTGAACAAGAGAACCAAATCACCCACTTTGAACTCTTTGCTACGAGCATACTCGTCATGTAAGTACTTCATCTTATCCTTATACAAGGATGCACTGGAGTAAGCATGAAACTGGAACTCAGCAAGCTCATTGAGTTGCTCCACACGGAGATTTGCTGCAACATCCCATTCAAGATTTAGCTTCCTCAAATCCCAGATTTCGCTTGCGCTCTAACTTAACCGAGATATGGCAAGCTTTCCCAAACACCAACCGGTATGGGGACATACTAATCAGAATCTTGTAAGCAGTCTTGTAAGCCCGTAAAGCATCATCCAGTTTCTTTGACCAGTCGGTCCTATTTGCATTCACCGTCTTTGACAATATGCTCTTGATCTCCTTGTTGGAGACTTCAACTTGCCCACTAGCTTGAGGATGGTAAGGGGTAGAAACTTTGTGATTGACACCGTACTTTGCAAGCAAACTGTCAAATGCCTTATTGCGAAAATCGAGTGCCAAACCGAGTAAAGATACTCTTCTTGAGAAAAGCCACCACACTCTGGGCCTTGTTGTTGGGTAAAGACACGGCCTCGATCCACTTGGAAACATAATCAACAGCCACCAGAATGTATGTGTTTGTACAAGAACACACAAAGGGTCCCATGAAATCAATGCCCCAAATGTCAAATATGTCAACCTCAAGAATAGTGTTAAGCGGCATCTCATCCTTCTTTGAAATTCCACCTGCTCTCTAACACTCATCACATCTTTCCACAAGCTCATCCTCATCCTTATATAGAGTAAGCCAATAAAAACCATAACTAAGCACCTTTGAAGCTGTCATTGCCCCACCATGATGACCACCGTAGGGAGAGGAATGACAAGCCTCCATAATACTCATTTGCTTCTCTTCCGGAACACATCTCCGGATCACCCCATCATTATAGATTTTGAACAAGGATCATCCCAATAGTAGTCTAAACTGTCCCGTTTAAGCTTCTTCCTTTGGTTAGAAGAGAGCTCACACGGGAAAATACCGATCACAAAAAAGTTGGTAACATCTGCAAAGCAAGGCATGCCATTCATAGATACCGAGAGAAATTGCTCATCAGGGAATGAATCATTAATTTCCACGCCATCAAGGGGCCTCCCTTCCTCCTCCAAGCGGGACAAGTAGTCTGCCACTTGGTTTTCACACCCTTTCCGATCAACAATATCAAGGTCAAACTCTTGGAGCAATATAACCCATCTCATCAACCAAGCTCTTTATCTTTCTTTGTCATCAAGTAGCAGAGTGCTATATGATCTGTGTGAACTATCACCTTGGCCCCCATGAGATAGTGCCTAAATTTCTCCATTGCAAACATAATTGCCAACAACTCTTTTCCCGTCACTGTGTAATTCACTTGAGCATCATTCATCATTTTGATTGCATAATACACCCGGTGAAACATCTTGTTTATCCTTTGACCTAAGACCACTCCCACCGCAACCTCCTTTGCATTACATATGAGCTCAAAAAGTAAGTTTCAATTGGGTGCAGATATAATATAAGTGGTTGTCAATTTGTACTTGAGAAGTTCAAAAGCTTTCATGCATTCCTCATTAAATATGAACTTTGCATCCTTTTCCAATAGTTTGCACAAAGGATTCACTACCTTAGAAAGATCTTTGATGAATCTTCGGTAGAAACCCGTATGCCCAAGAAAACTCCTAACCCCCTTGACTGAAGTAGGAGGAGGAAGCCTTGAAATTACTTCGATCTTAGCCTTGTCCACCTCTATTCCTTTCTTTGAGATCTTATGGCCGAGGACAATGCCCTCCTCGACCATGAAGTGGAACTTTTCCCAGTTGAGAACAAAATTTGTTTCTTCACACCGAGCCAACACTTTGTCAAGATTCTTCAAACACTCATCAAATGAATCATCCACAACACTAAAATCATCCATAAACACTTCCAAGAAATCCTCTACCATGTCGGTAAATATAAACATCATGCACCACTGAAAGGTGGCCGGCGCATTACACAAACCAAAAGGCATCCTGGAAAATGCAAAGGTCTCGTACGAGCATGTGAACGTGCTTTTATCCTGATCTTCTGGTGCAATCAATATCTTGTTGTAACATGAGTAACCATCCAGAAAACAGTAGAAGGCACACCCAACAAGTCTATCTAGCATTTGGTCAAGAAAGGGCAATAGAAAATGATCCTTTCGGGATACTTTATTCAGCTTGCAATAATCCATGCAAACCCGCCATCCGGTGACAGTCCTGGTTGGAATCAATTCGTTCTGCTCATTGGTAACCACAGTCATACCACCCTTCTTCGTCACACATTGCACCGATGAAGTCCAAGAACTATCCGAGATGGGGTACACAACCCCTGCATCAAGCCGCATGATCACCTCCATTTTGACAACCTCTTGCATAGCTTCGTTTAATCTCCTTTGATGTTCCACGGAGGGCTTGGCATCATCTTCAAGTATGATATTGTGCATGCAAAAGGCGGGGCTTATTCCTTGAATATCAGCTAGAGTCCATCCAATTGCCTTCTTCCGTCTTTGGAGCACCGCCAGTGTGGAATCTATCTGTATGTTAGTAAGACAAGAAGAAAGAATAACTGGCAAAGTTGAACTAGGGGCCAAGAATTCATACCTGAGTTGTGAAGGAAAAGGCTTCAACTCCAGAATGGGAGGTTCCTCAATTGAGGTCTTTGTTGAGGGAGTTTTTCTGTTCTCAAGATCCAATAAGAGCTTACGGGGCTCATAAGAATAAGATCCCTTACCATGCAAAGCATTGATGCACTCCACCCTTCTTTCATCCTCATTCACATCAAGGTTCAACAATACTGCTTCTAAATTATCCTCCACATTGATCATGGCACTAATATCATCAACTATCACCTCCGTGACAAGGTCCACAAAAGAGCAAACTTTAGTACTATCCGGCTGCCTCATTGATTTGCACACATGAAAGATTACCTTTTCATCACCCACCCGGAAGGTGAGTTCCCCTGCTTCCACATCAATCAATGCCTTCCCACTTGCAAGGAAAGGTCTACCCAAAATTATAGGCACCTCATAGTCGACTTCACAATCAAGAATCACAAAATTAGCAGGAAAGATAAATTTGTCCACCCAAACAAGAATATCATCAATAATACCAAGTGTCCTCTTCATAGTTCTATCTGCCATTTGCAATCTTATTGAAATCGCCCTCGGTTGACCAATAATCAAAGTTTTGAACACGGAGTATGGCATCAAATTGATGCTTGCTCCCAAATCACACAATGCCTTTGCAAAATTTGCACTCCCAATAGTACATGGAATGGTGAAAGCACCAGGATCTTCAAACTTTGGAGCCATCGAGTGCATAATTGCACTTACTTGGTGAGTCATTTTTTATGGTCTCACAATCCATAGATCTCTTTTTAGTTACCAAGTCTTTCATAAACTTGGTGTAACCCGACATTTGCTCAAGAGCTTCCACCAAAGGAACATTGATTGACAAGTTTTTCATCATCTCAATAAACTTCTTAAACTGGTTTTCATTCCTTTGCGTTGCAAGTCTTTGAGGTTAAGGTGGAGAAGTCCTTGGCAAAGGAGCCTTAGCCTTGTGCACAACCATTTTCAGCATGTCTATTATGTGTTCCCTAGATGGGTTCACGTCATTTTGAGCCTCCACCTCATTATCATGAATATCAATTCTCACTTCTGCATTCAAGTTTTCTTCACTCACTTGCTCATCAACTATAGGGATAAAATCATCTTGCACCTCAACTTCATCACTCACAATACCCTTTTGCTTGGAGGCATTCATACCACCACCTCGATCGCTTCTTTTAATCACCGCCATTGCATGCTCGGTGTTTTTCCCACCCTTTGGGTTTACCACCATATCTCTAGGTAGAGCCCTCTTATGGAGAGTATTCAAATATTGCAAATCTAGCCAAGTTGAACCTCCAAGTTTTGAATTGAAGTATTATGGGATGCCAACTGAGCATCAGAGTCGGCGTTCTTTTTCATCATTTATTCAAACATTATCTCGATCCTCCCCATCTTATTGTTCAACGAGCTAGGACCTTGGGATGGAAATGGGGGTGGGTTTTTTGGTTGTTGAGCATCGGAGGCCTTTGAAAGCCTTGCCCCCGATTTCCTTGATTGCCATTAGTACAGCCACCCTGATTGTTGTTTCCTCCCCAATTGGTGTTATTGCAATTCCAGTTGCCCTGGTTGTTCTGGTTGTTTTGGTTGCCCCAATTCTGATTGTTGTTCCTCCAGTTTCTATTTCCTTGTTGGTTTTGATTCCCCTAATTGCCTTGGGATCTCCATTGTTTTTGTTGGTTAGAACGGTTGCCCCTTTGTCCTTGATAATTGTTCATGTACTGCACTTCTTCACTTTGCTCATCATACCCATAATCTTGGTTGAAACCACCATTACCTTGATCATATTGATCCGGGCTACCTTGACCTTGTTGACCAATATGTTGACACCATCCATAGCATTTATTTGTCGTGGCGCTTGAACTTGCTGCAATTGAGCTTTTGCCAGCTGGTTCATTATTGTAGTTAACTTTGTTATTGCTTGACCATGGTCGTGGAGCTCTTTGTGCAGGTGAATGACTGTGGGATTACCTTGTGGCACATTAGCTCGACTCTGCCAAGCTGAGGAAGTGTCTGCCATCTCATCCAAAATCTCACACGCCTCAGCATAAGGTGTGTTCATAAAATTTCCCCTACTAGCTGGTTCACCATAAACTGATTGGTCATGTTAATGCCACGTAGAAAGTCTACTAGATCATTGCTTCGGCCATGTCATTATTCGAACATTCTTTCACCATTGTCCGATATCTTTCCCAGATTTCATGAAGTGGTTCATTCGGTTCCTGTTTGAAGGCTAAAATCTCATCTCTCAAGGTCACCATATGTCCCGGCGAAAAAAACATTGCTATAATTCCACCAACTCATCCCAAGTATGGATGGAATGGTTGGGAAGTCTTTCGATCCAGTCCAAAGCTTTCCCTCAAAGTGAGAAAGGGAACAATCTCTATCTTAAAGCATCCTCTGACACGTTCGTTTGCTTGCTTCCCCAATAGGTATCCACGAAGCCTTTTAGATGTTTATATGTATTCTGATGGGGAGCACCTGTTAAGTACCCTCATTGCTCCAATAAAGTCAATATCACATTTGTTATTTGAAAATTGCTCACCCGGATCTGGGATGGGACAATTGCACTGGCGTAGCCCTCATTAGGAAGCACCCAAGGAGCGACTCTTGGAGGAGGTGGGGAAGGGTTTGGAATGTTGTCATTGGCCTGAAGACCTCTTCTTTGACCTTGAGGTACTAGAGGCACCTCATCTTCTCCATTATCATCAACCTCCTCCCCCAGTGGAATATTTCCAAGAGGATCAGTGTTTGCCATTTTGTACCTGAATTGATGATTCGCACACGTTAGTAAAATAGAAGGAAAGAAAAACAAGACATAAAACTAGTTAAATAGATGGCCAAAACGGTTTTGCTCACTGGCAACGGTGCCAAAAAGTTGATCGGAGCCAACCCTACACCACTATAGAGTGGCAAGAGCAATCGATGTAGCTTTTACCCGATAAGTCGGGATCGAATCCACAGAGAGCTAAGAAAGGTTTGGAGTTGGATTCCTATCTAATCTAGCAATGTGCTATGTTCTTAACTGCACTTCCAATCATTCTTGTTTGTTCACTATTCTATTTTTATACTAATGATGCAAGTAATTAGACTAAGTATGATGCAAGTAATTAGACTAAGTATGATGCTTTTGTAAGGTTTTCTTAATTGATTGAAAGGCACTAGGGAAGTGACTTACTCCCAGGTGAGTACCTAACGGGATCCAAAACTTAGGGAAAAATTATTATAGTTGGGATTGTGATATAGCCAATGCATGAAACTACTCACTCTATACCTCTCGGTAGTTTGAGTGACTTTGCCCTAATTATCTTTCTCAAGCCCAATTGGGTGTTCAAACTGTACAAGCAAAATTGGCTCAAGCCGGGTATTACTATCTCTAGGTTTAACCGTTTAATTGGGACAATCAATCTCTTGAATGAGATAGAATGCACCCCAATTCCTTGTTGGCCTAAATTTCCTAAACTTGGACTCTCTTTCGTAAGAAGAGCCTAAGTCAAAAAGGCACAAATTAGTGTTTGCAACCACTAATTCTATATTAAAAGCATAAATCAGACCAAATATCATTCACCCATAAACATTAAGGCCCTAAAATAGAAGACCCATTAAATACTCACGCTAGGATTAAGCCACAACCCTAGATAAAGGGTCTAGCTACTCATAATAACTGAAGAAATCAAAGACAGAGATGAATAATAACCCATAAAAATTAATTACAAGATAAAAGTCTAAGATTAATTGTTGAACTAGCTCTAAAATTACTCAAAAAGGCAAAAGTAGGCAGTTCATGTGCTTAGCTAAACAGCAGATGACCTAAAAATCTGAAATAGAAGTATTTATACATAGCTAAATTTTTCAGACAAAAATGCCCCTACGGAGGTACCGCTGACAGCGGAAAATAGATCGATATAGCGGTGAGCCTACTGCGGCAGCATAAAATCAAGCGCGGATCGTGGTCTTCAACTTTCAGCTCAAATTCGGACTCTTTGAATCTCTCCTTCACTGACCGTGATAAAATGACCGCTGTCGCGGTAGAGGCACCATTGCCGCATAATTCTACCGCGGTTAGGGTGACTTGAAAAGCCTCAAAGTGCATCTCTCTAAACCTTTCCACCGCAGACCGAGAGATCAAAACCGCCTCAGTGATGGACCCTCCATGTTCGCGGTTGATTTTTCGCTGTAGCGCTTAGTTGACTCAGGTTTGCACTTGTGCAGGTTTCACTCCTTTTTGAGCTGGTTTTTGACTTCCTTGTCTCTTTTTTACCAAACACTGCAAACAAGCATAACATGTTAGCTTTTGAGATTATTTGTATACACTTTTAATCCAAAACTTAAGCACAAAGGGGCGTAAAATAGACTAGAATCCCTAGTCATCAGTGCCCACACATATTGGAATTCCATGCAACACATATGATCTTGAATATTTCTTTTGATTTTTTACTTCCCGTTCATTAGTCACGATAGGTTCCACTTATGGAGTGCATACAATATTGTAGTGAGATTATTGTTAAAAGATCATTTCTTCTTCAAGTTACTATGCTTAGGTTGAAGCCTTCATCCTTATTTATTCAGCTAGTCTTTCATTATAGTACTTAGGGGAGACTCTCTGACTCTCGTAAAATTGCGAGCTTATTACATCGTATTCCCGAAGGAATTTTTTATGTTCTTACTCGCCTATAATTATCCTTATTTACTTACCTCCAAGACCTTGTGCTCGTAAGGTTGCTTCTGAAGTAAAATTTTGATTGTCTCCCAGTGGCACTATCTTTTATTTTTGTAACACTTATGCGGTACCTTTAACTACCCAACTCCTATCAGAATATTTTTCAAGGATCACGATGCCATCATATTTGCGAGACTGAATTCCCTATATTGGGATTCACTATATTTATATTGCACGATCTATTGATTTATTTAAATCTTCTTGTCTAGACATAAATAGACTCTTCCTGAATCAACTACTAACTACTCGTTGGTCCATTGTCATAACTATATTCCGCATAATATTTTTTTTTCATCTTAACTTACCTTTCGCATTGGCTCTTTATTTATCAATAACATTGTCACGACCCAAATCCATCTGACTTGCACCTGGCACACTATCCAACCTGAGCGAACCAACCCATATGATACACCCAAACCATATGCACGAAAACCAATTTAACTGTGGAAGCTCTTTGAAAATTTTATATTTTTTCAAGTTAAACCATGGAATAATTTTTCAATTATTATAATAATGAGACTAAGTAAAATAAATATCTTTTCATGTATGTTGCATACAACCCTATTTCTACAGCTTTTCATAACTATCTATGGAGCCTCTATACCAAAAAAATAGAATTAAATACTTGGGTTAATGTACGACTAGTATAAATTAGGAAAATAACATGATAGCTACCACAAAATAGGAGTGGTTCCTCGCCATAAACCTCAGGAAGAGAGTCATCCTAGCCCTGTCCGTATGCCACGTACCATACCTTATCTTAAAATATGTAAAATAAGTGGGACCCTAGAGAGAGGCCCCTAAGGGTTGAGTACACCACAACGGTACTCAATAAGTGTCATAGGCTCTCTCTAACTCAAGTTCGTGGGACAAAATTTTACAAAACTTATGCAACCTATATTGGACATAAAGTGATAAACGGATATATAAATCATGCTCTTTATTATTTTAAATAAAAGACAAGTGAAATGTACACCATGGTATAAAGTTTTAGAACATCTCTATCAACACAAGATTTTAATAGAAATCATATAAAACCATTTCAATCTCATTAAGTTAATCATATAAAACCATTTCAATCTCATTAAGTCATTGAAATTATTTTCGTCTCTTTAGGCCTAAACATAAGAAAATACTCGCTTACCTTTCACCGGGAGTACTATACCGACACCGACATAATGAAAACTCCTAGGTGAGCATCCTAGCAATAAGTATTTGACCCTACTTATCCAGGCAGCTTCCCATAGTTCTGTACGAGTCGACTTAACCTCATTACTTTAAGTAATGATTATTTTCCCTCTTAATAGGGGACTTTATCCCACAAAACTCAGCTTAGCCTTAGAATGTGTCCCTACACCGGCACGTATAGTTTTGTGGTAACGAATTCAACTTTCGAACCAATTTCGGCGATCTCCACTAGTAACTCCCAAAATATTTGACATATCAAAAATAGATTCATAGATTAATTGCCTCAAAGGATCTATTTTTATCAAATCATGATTTTCATAGCTAATTCAAGCCATTGGAACAAAATTAAATGAATAACCTTTTTCATGTTAAAGCCTTTAGAAATTAACGTCAATCTAAAAATACAACAAGTGTTACCTTTGTTGAAATTTCAAAAGACAAACTTTTTCATGAAAACATATCTTTAGCACTCAAGCATTTTATACTGTTATCAACAAATAAGTTTTAGTAGAACTTATAAGAATTTTCTTAAGTGTCATTTTGCGCAAGTTTTGAAAATAAGATTTTTATAAAATTACATGACACTTCATAATCAATAATTTAGGAACACATGGTGACACTTTCCCCTCTTGTACCCACAAGTATGGATGCACATTTACAAATAACATAATGTATCAACTTAAGACATATTTTTAAAGAGAATCCCTCAAGACGAGTAAGTCTTAATCACCTCATCTCAACCTTCAAGCTCCAAAAATACTACAATGCTCCAATTGATTAAAATGCCTAAATATCACCCACAATTCAGTATCTACCATTAGATATCCCAACTACATCAAAACAAATACGAAAAGATTTAGAAATTTCCATTTAGGCTTTCACAATTTGGTAACAAGCCTTCAACATCCCAAATTATCCAATAGGCTCATCAATTAGCCTATTCAATTCCATTCTTATCATTTAATACTTATTTGGAGTCATTAATAATACTACGTTAATTATCCAACATCATCAAGTCACTATTCACTGTCTTCTCCAACAAAACCTTAGGTTAAAAAAATACCCATTTCAAGAACTAATGTTACATCTTGTCCAAATGGTAATTCCCTATTCAATTCGTTCATCAATTAAGTTATCAAGTTTATTGGAATCATTAGAAAATCAAAACAACTTCTTTTTATCAATTCATCACTATTCATCTTCTTCTTTGCCAAATATCATTTTCAAGATCCACCCTTAGGTTTCATACAATATCCCATAACAACTTCAAATAAAACTCATAACCATGCTACACATACTCCAATATGATATATATATATGAAGCTCAAGTGAAGGGATTACTTCTTGGTGGAAGAATCTCACTTTTCCTGTATTTGATGTTCTTGAAGATTCAACCCATTTCCTATGGATTTGATCCATAATAGTGTTAGTGTTATCACTAAATAATGTAATATAATCATTCTTGTACCAAAATAACTTACCTTGGAGTGTATCCATTGTCACACCTCCTTTTGGCGCTACCGCACCCCGCGAAGGGCGCAATAAAGGAAATTTTTTCAATTAAAGGACAATCGAAACGGGATTTGATTATTGAGAAAATGGAGTCTCCACTTGAGAGATTTATGGTGTCCCAAGTCACCGGTTTGAATCCCGAATTGAGGAAAAAGTTGACTCCGTATTACAATCTACGAACCAGAAATCTGGATAAGGAATTCTGTTAACCCGGGAGAATGTATTAGGCATTCCCGAGTTCCGTGGTTTTAGCACGGTCACTCAATTGTCATATTTGGTTAAATTATCTGATTTTTTACAAATATCAAATTTATATGCAAGTTAAAAAAACTCTTTACCGCTTTTATTATTATTACTACTATTATTATTTTAACAAAGAATTGCAAAGTTGTGAAAATGTATTTCGAACCACGTCGCACCAGTGCACCCGTGGTTTTTGACACATTTCGACTCCGTTGAGATTTGAATTTGGGTCACATAAATGTGCACCCGAATTTAAGGAAATAAAATTATTTAAAATACGCGCCTAAAGAGACTAACACGTTGTTATCTTTTGGGAAGACTGTGAAATTTGCTAAACGGCCCATCCCGAAATCTAAGTATTTTAATATATACGTTTTTTGAGGGCCCCGCAGCTTGAGCGTTTTATTTGGCGAGGCTCGTCTCGTTTATTTTAAAAGGACGATCCTAAAATGACTACATTTTTTCTATTTTTTTTTGTTTGTCTCTAACAATGAAAGAAGAAAAAGTCCTAATTGATTTATATGCTTGACGAGTTCGGGCATCTTATTAGTTATTAGCTTGAGACAAATGTTAACGAAAAGGAATATTACTAAAATTGAAAGTACAAGTAAAATACGGAATTAACAAATAATATTGTTAATAAGGAAATTAATTATCCTATAACTAATTTAACCCATATTGTTAGATGAAATTAACCATTGAAATTTTATTTACAACCAATTAAAATCAAAATTAACCTTGACTACTAATGCTTGCGAAAGTCTGTTAAACTTAATCATTAACTTATCTTGCTTGAACTCAACTCATGCCTATTAGATTAATGACTTTACTGATTAGTACTACGATCCTAACTTCAAGTATAATGAGACTACGGATTCTATGAAATTACTAACTATTTTTATTTACATCTAAAATTGGCATAAACTATACTTATCCGGCACTTACCCTCTTAAGCCAACCCAAGCCCCCTTTTAAACAAATAAAAATTGCCTAAATCAAACCATAATGCCTAATTCACAAAAATTAGTTCAAACTCATGCCTTAGTTACATATTCGCGATTAACCTACTGTTTCAGACTAATGCCGGCTCCAACTGTGATTACCTAAACTTGTTCAATTCTCACAACTCAATACATTTTTTTTTAAATAAAAAAAACGAAATAAAATTCTAATTATCATGCATTTTGACACTACTAATAATTTATAAATTGCAGTTTGCGAACAAAAGAAAACAGCTCTAGTTAAGCATAAATTCCACAGTCCATGTTTTCATCGAATTACAAAGATAGACTAGACAACTACCTATCATTTTATTATTAAACTACATATACAACTTAAATACTCGAATACTTGAGCATTTCTTTTCACTTTTAACAGCTACATCACAGTGATTCGAAAGTGTACCTGGTAATAGAACAGAAGAAGAAGGTGAAGATCAGTAAATCAGTAGCAGACCACAGCAATGACAAGTGATGTTCAGCAATGTTGAGTAACAATGACAAATCAAACAGCCCAGAAATTCAATCAATGGCCAGGAAGTATTTGAAATCAATAGGATCAGTCGAACTCCACTAAACACCCTTGGAATATATCCAGATATACTACACACTAGAACACTCTAGTAGATTAAAATCAACTAAAATAGTATTCAAAATATCCTGAATTTGAACTTTAAAATCAGTAGGAATGATCAATTAATTTGTAACTTATTTAACACTTTTAATTTTTTTTCAGATCTTTTTTCTTTTTTCTTTTTTTTTTCTCTCCCCCCTTTTAACTTCAGATTTTTCAGCCTCTAAATAGGCACACAATTAGTGTATTTGCCCCTAACAAATTACCCTTTTAGTTTTTTAATTACCCCACTACTCTAGTGCCTTTTAATTAATCTCCTAATGCAATTTCTACCCTACAATCATGTCTTGTCCCCCACTATATTAAACAAATATCTTATTCCCCTCTACCATGTGTCTTGTTCCCCACTTTTATTAAACAATTCCTTACTTTAACATTATTGGTGCTTAGTGGGCAGAGCACTTAAATTAAATAAATCTGTAATTGGTTAATTCCCGTATTACCCCCTGAAATTACTAAAATTACTATTTTACCCCATCCCTTCAATATGTGCCAAAATTAATCAACTGACCAGAATTTGTTCCTAGAAACAACAAATCACTACAGCTATAACCAAATTCCTAATCAAATTCAACAATTAATCTCATGAACAAACTCCTAATCAACAACATTTAAGAATCGCTTCAACAATAGATTGCTAATTTAGAAAGTAAATCAACCTAAAAATACTGTGCTAATCAGAGAACAATTCCAGCTTGGGCACATAACTTATATCAACTAATTAAGCCCGTAACTAAAATTACAATTAAAATTACACAAACAATCTATCTTACAATTATTTAGAATTGTATGACCCATTTGCACTAATAGCCAAATTCCAGCAACTCGTACTTAACCAACCATTAGATTCCAATTGAAATTAACGAAATTTTCACTCATTGTTGGAATTAAATCTAAAAAACAAATAGCTGCAGATGAATTAACTTCAGAGAACAATTATGACTTCAACTATAAACTAGATATCACCTTTTTTTTTTTAGTTTAAACTAAAATCGAAATCAACAAATCCAAACTAACAGCAGATATAACCAAACAACGATTAGATTTCGAGATTGAGATAAATACCTCAACAAGCTGTGATAACAAAAGAGAGAAAAAATCGGAAGTCAGCAGAAGCAGATTCAACAAAAAAAATGCAGCAAGAACCAAAGCATCCACTCTTATATGCAGGACGAGCTTGTCATTAATTTCTTCGGAAGTTGAATTATATATATATATATATATAAGCACTTCTGGCGATGTGATGTACAAAGAAATCCGGCGACTCGAACTTGACCGGAAACAATGGAGGACACTTCGATCGGAATCAACGAACGGAAACTCGACGGACCCTCACCCGGACAAACTCGACAAAGAAGCTTCGAAACTCGACGGAAAGGCTGGCGTTGTTGAAATGGAGATGAAGAAACTGACGCTGTTCCGGAGTGTTCGACTGGAGAAGGCGACGAGCAGATGGAGGTTGACCGGTTCGCTGGCTGGTCGACGACGATGGCGAGGATGAAGCAGAAGCTATTCGACGTGAGCATGAGTGGTCGTGAGGCTGTTTGGTTGACGATGAGCAGGTTGTTGTTTGGGTGTCGATGGTGGTCCAGGATGGTTGACGTCGTGCGACACTAGAGGTCGTGGTGGACGTGAGTGGCTTGTTTGGTTGGAGGTGCTGGTTTATGGAGGTTGGCTGGAGATGGCGATGGGGGACTGTTTGGTTTTAGCTCGTTTGGAGCTGGTGGTTGACGAGCAGAAAGGGGTGGTCGACGTTCAGCCATGGTTGGAGGTGGTTGTTCATGGTGTTCATGGCTTGGAGAAGAAGAAGGGGGGGG
>MU719964.1:39645-50331 GCA_026770625.1 Nicotiana glauca
TCCTAAATTAAATTAATAAAACCAAAATTAACTTAAAATATTAATCAACTCCAAATAATAATTATCACACAAAATTAAATATCAATTAAAATAAAATCGCACCATTGGGACATAAAATGCTAAATATGCAAAAAATACATATTTTTTGTGATTTTTTATTTTTGTAAAACAAACTTAATTACTCCTAAATGTAGAATTATATCCTAGATGCAAATGTGACATATTTTTGTATTTTATATTAATTTAAACAAATAAACATGCATAGACAAATTACAGATAATTATCCTAAAAATGCCGCAAAAAATCTCAAAAATTGCACACAAAGAAAAATTATTTTATTTTGAATTTTTGGGAGTAATTCATGTGAGGCAAAAATCACGTGCTCACATCTATAGTGGAAGGGCTCCTCCTTCTCTCAAGAAATCAATTCCAAGTTGAAGAACTAACTCTTTTTTCTCTCTAAACCTCTTGTTTCAGCCCCTTTAAAATGGCCCCTAAAGCTGCGTAGCCTCCTTGTGTAGTCTACGCATAAAACCTACGCAGGAGGCCTTACCCTTGGCCAAAACATGAAAATGGCTGCGTAGCTGCACTACCACCTTTTGGTAATAAAATCCATAACTCATTGTAGAAATATCCAAATAATAAACGGTTTGAATCATAAGAAACTAGAAACATAGACCTCATTTGATAGGTCACACACCATATAAAACTTCATATCTTTAAATTTATGCTCGTTTAAAGTTAAACCTTGTGCGAACTCACTTGAAACTTTAGCCCATTATATAATTTCCATCTTGACTTGGCCTTAGGGCTCTTCCTAGACCATAAACCATTTCTTGTATACCTCATACACATATTATCATATTCAAGTGATATCGTTTATATCATTAACCCTTGCTCACATGCGAATTAATATAATTAGCATATGCCGATCTTCTTTAAAGCCTTTAAACACTTCAAAAAAAATTTGGGCTGTTATAACCATCCCTGGCGGGAACCCTTACATTCACTCCCTGGTGTTGTGCTTGAATAATATTTTAGAGTCGTAACATATCTGTAGGATCTGAATAAATGCAATTTCGTTCCTTTCGCCTTTTTACCACATTCTTCCTTAACTATTCCATAGTTACCTCATCATGTTTGGCATATTTTCACATATTTACTGACATCTTACTTGCATTGCGGTAACCCTTCTGTACCAAGGATAACTAGATTTCTTACGCACGAGGGTGACACCTAGTGTAATTGGCACACTTAGTCCCTTAAGCTTAACTTTGCTTATAATGCTCTTCCTGAATAACCTTTAAAGTTTATTCTTCTATCTTCCAAGCTATTATTGCCTTAGCGGGATCTCTAAAATTCCCACATGTCGACTATTATCAAATCCTCTGGTCCCTAGTTCATGTTTAGTTTTATCTTGTTTTACTAGCCAATATTAATTTCTATTACTCTGGGGTCTAACTTAGACTTCTGGTAATCACGTTGGAATTACCACCTCATTCTCGAAATGAGGATATGAATTTATGGTTTATACTCTTTTATTGTTCCAAGGTCTGTCTCCTAATTTCCTTCACTAAATATAGATTTTGTCATCCTTTCATATTTTGGTTTACTGTTATCAACCATTTATCATATCTTACTCATAATGCTTTATTTAGTCTCTCTTTATTCTCCTGCTAGTATTTATGTCTATCACTTTATTCTGAAAACTTCAACAAAATATTCTTTTGCTTTTAGCTCCCCTTGCTCCATCGACTTGATCTTCGATTCGTTCTAACATTCTCTCTTTACTAGGGACGAGAGCCATACTAAGGTAAATAATTATCCCTTTTAGGATTTTAGTGTCTATCTTCTGAATTTTTTGAACATTCTAGTATTCATATCTAACTGTACTTATTCTAGAGTGCACTACATGAGTGTATCATAAGGATAACTACTATCACATTTGCCATATCCCTCGGAAATGTCAGCTAATGATAACAATCCATTCACCATTTTGGGTTACTCTAACCCCAGCTAGATCTTGATATCCCATCCTTCTCTTAAACTATATCTGTTAGCTTCCATAGGGCATAACTGAGATGGGTGTGTCTAGTTGTACATACCTCTATTACTATTGAAGGAATAATACTTATAGTTCTCTGCCTGAATTGTAAATGCTGATAATCTTCACTAACTGGGAACCTCGTACCCTTCTACACCTTGCTTCTTTTACTTACTGAAACTTGTATCTACCTTCTGATTATCTTATTTCTTTTAACCATATGGGTGGATAGATATTCATGCCTTAGCACTCCTTATCAAGAAGCTTATACGTCTTAGTACACACATGATCTACTAAAAACCTCAGATTTACTCATCATAAGCATGATGCAAAATCGAGTTCCTCTGACTCAACTCTTCCACAGCCATATTCAATCTCTTACCAACTGTATTTCTAGATATAGGTATTATTGTATTACGAATAAAATAGAATTTAGGAGTTTGAATTCTTACAACGGAACTCTACCATACGATCTAGAGTAAGAAGAAAGAGTGACAGTCTTGTCTTGTAGACTTCTGCTTATAAGTGTGGTACACAACACACTCATAAACAAGATTCTACTAGACACGACTTGTAGACTCTCTAGGACAGAACTTCTTTGATACTAAGTTTGTCACGCCCCAAACCTGGGGAGACATGGACGGCGCTCGGTGCCATACTCGGCCCAAGCGTACGACTCTATAACTGTGAACTCTGAAGAGGCAGCCCTTAATATAGGCTGATGAAGCCTACCTGAAAGCTGACAATACCAATCAAGGCCGACAAGACCTGATTCTAAATTAGTTGAAAATAAAGTTTCTCTCATCTGAGGGGTAAGCATACCCAAAAGTTCATATATATAATTGTGTAGGCCGACGAGATCGCCATGAACATCTACTGATATATAAAATATACAAGACTCATCTACAAGCCTCTAGAGATAAGTAAAGTGTATCATGACCGGGACAGGGCCTTGACCTACCCATCAAACCTGTATATATTAAATGGACTCTAAGATCTAGACCTGGTAACTCTGTGGAAGTGGATCTTACAAGATGATGTTTGGCTCTATCTACTGATAAAGTTTATCCAACTGTCTATCAAGACCTACAAGCATAAAACGCAGCCCCCAGGCCATAGGGACGTCAGTACGAATAATATACCGAGTATGTAAGTCATGAAAATCAGTATATAAAAGGCATAAAAAACATGGAATAAAGAAATCAACCTATAAGTCTGAATAGCTCAGTGAATCATGGAACATTTATAATGTCATGCATACGCGTCTAAAGTCATACATGCATAGGTATATGCTTACATAACATCATCAAGCCTCTGAGTAAATCCCATCATATCATCTCGGCCTTAATGGGCAAAATTATCAATGTAAGCCAGTTGATCAGGTGACGGTATGTATATAATATCGTAACCTTTTTTCATACCCCATATACATATAATATGCACATATATAACGCCATCTGGCCATGTGTCAATGTATATATAAATGAATGCAACGGATAATAAAATAAGTCAATAAGATCTCTCGGAATGTCATAAGATCAATATGCCTTCGGTTAATTTTACGAAATAAACTTTATCAACTTATGTAT
This sequence comes from Nicotiana glauca, assembly GCA_026770625.1. Classification (NCBI taxonomy): domain Eukaryota; kingdom Viridiplantae; phylum Streptophyta; class Magnoliopsida; order Solanales; family Solanaceae; genus Nicotiana; species Nicotiana glauca. The sequence continues at coordinate 43,279 of MU719964.1, forward strand.
TTTCTAAGACTCATGAATAAACGATATGATAATAGGACACATGGGAAATCAGGAACATAGGCACCCCTAGTACTTCTAAGAATAGAGTCATTTGTAAAAGTTGCATGTTTGCTCGTTTCGTTTGTACCATATGGATCATTCCAAAAGGAACGAAGAGATAGCCTTAACATACCTTTGCAATCTTCTCTCCATGTCGTCAACCAAGCTCAATATGATCTTCTTACGTCTACAATGAGTAAACCGATTTCGTCGTCATCATATAAGCATTGTAATTCTCATATTTTGAAACCAATATTCTACGAGAAAATGGACATCACCTCCCATATTTGTATTACATCCCATAAGTTACTAAAAGTCACCAAACAACCCAAACAACAATAATATAATTCACAATAAGCTCGCCAATTACTTCAACAATAATTTTGAGCGGCAAGATTGATTTACGATTAACAAAATATGGTTTGAATACAATTCCTATAAATCTTCCTAAAACATCTATAAAATCATACTTATGTTTATCATATCATTATTCACCCAAAACATCATAAGAATAATCTTCAAAAATAGTCCACACGCCTAATACCTTAACCTATCGTCAAGCTCTTGTTTTTTATGTTATCTTCTTCAATAAACTTAATTAGCACATAGCTAAGCTTAACAACAACAGCCATAACATAATCAAACTATTTATAACAATTTCAAGTCACAACAAACTATATATATAGCCTCAACACAACCTACAAAAAAAGATAATGATTTCTTATGTCATGTCAATTACTATCTTGTAGATTTTCACTCAAGCAACTCAACCAACACATGATTAATCTTAAGCACAACCAAAAACATGATTTACTTACCTTATGCGGTAGATACAACTTGAAATTCTCAGCTGGTGTAGCTCACAACAACCCTCAATCACACCACAACACTATAGAAGTTAATTGTACTCTTTTCTTCAATCAATTTTTGCGTTCAAGTTGGTGTAAACACTTGTATTTTGTCTTAAATCCTAATGCATATGATGGAGGGACTGATTTTTAACTTAATAAATAATCATAACACGAAATCTGAGGTTGCTTCACTTTGAAGAATCCTCCAAAACAATCACAAGATGAAGAACTACGATATAGCAAGCACCACAGGATTTCTAGCGTTGGATTCATATTTTTATCTTTGGTTTTCACTCTAGAATCATGAAGACCGCTTGGAAAGAATCTACGAGGGCTTAGGAACTATTTTGGTCGAGAAAAATGAGTCAAAACGAGTTATAATTGACTTAAATACGAGTTGGACTTTTCCACTAACTTTGTGGGTCCTATTGGAGCTGCTTGCGCAATCTTGCGAAAATATGAATATCTCTCTACTCCGATGTCGTATCGATAAACAGTTTAATGCATTGAAAACTAGACTCGTAGACCTTCAATTTTATAGGTATATCACCCCGTAAATCTTATTATATTGAGAGAAAAGATCTGCTACATATGACATAATGTTCAGCACATTTATGAATGTAACTTGTAATGACCTTTGCCAACTTTTGTTCCACAACTCGCTTGACCTCAAAACATAACACACGATTGTCATACGGCTAAAATAACTCATAACATAACCTTCTTACTATGATAAGTACCCTAGTCTCACTCTAAAAGTACATGTTATAATATTCCCAACTTGTCGACTTTCGACGAAACTTATTTTGTTCTATTCATTTAGCCTCTAAACCTGCCAACTCTTTTGGTACTTGTTATTATGATTTTAAATATTTGTTACCTCAAAGGTAACATAATTAACTTACTTTATATACTTTCAAAAAGGATCTCATTTTCGAGCTTTCTACCGTTGACTTACGATGCACTTTTACGTATGAAAATATGGGACGTAACATTTATATTGCTTCCTCATATTCTGAGTCAGATTCTTACGTTCGTTGGTCCTCTAACCAAATTTTAACTTTGTGAAATGAAAATCTAATTTAATTCAAGCAGCCAAATCACTCGGAGAAAAAAATTCATATGTGAAACGATACTAGTAATCCATTCATTTTATATTTTCACCAATTGTGCCTTCTTGGCTTTAATAGTCTAAGAAATTAACAAAGACTCACGAGCACGATACAATAAGCGGAATTTAGAAATCACATCTTATTTAATTTATAACTTGACAAAATACAAATAAATTTATGGTCGATATATTCCCTCAGAAGTCCCAACATGAATACGACTATTCGCGTATACGTAGTTGATTATCTTCCTCAGGTTACACTTCACATATTATAATAGCAAATGATGTAAATACACTTTTGCTAACTTTATCTTAAGTTTCATAACTACTATATTAATAATAAAATAATAGTACTCCATATTAGTAATTAGTTAATAGCCCTGCAGTTTCTTCTGATCTCACCATTAGTTCCAGTAAGTGGGCTAATATTCCCCATCCTAACCATAGCTGCTGCAAAATCACTTGTAAAAGCCGCAGCATTCGTACTATAACTCCTTACCAACGCATCCTGAGATCCACCATTAAACAATTCCTGATCCGAGTGAAGCAACCCACGTCGAGCCACTAAGTTCTGGTAATAATCGTTATCGAACCGATTTGGCGTCTGAATATCTAAAGGAGCCAAGTTGGCGTCGCCGCCAGAAGAAGGGCAGGTAGCCCTTCTTGTGGTGGCGAATTGCGCGTCGATGTTGGTATCGTTGTATATGCGGGTTCTGAAGGTTGTACAGCGTGCTTGACCGATGGTGTGGCCGCCGGAGAGTGCGGTCATGTCACGTGCATTTAGGCCTTTGGCGGAGAACATAGAGAGTAAAGTTGAAAGGCTGGAAGTTGGTGCTGGGATTTGTGTGTTGGCTGCACTTTGGCTTGCGGTTCTTGCGTCTCTTCTGCCCAATGGCACTGCCCATGATGGCCCTCCTAGCTGCGTATTATCGCCAATAACAAAATATTTACACATCACGTGCATAATATAGGAGATGAAGTTTTGTGGGCAAATATCACTTTTCGCCCATGACTGAAATTATTTATCTTTTTGATAGCCACAAAAGTTTATAAAATTTATAAGTTTTTTATATAGAACATATTGAAATTTATATATACATAAAAAATATATAAATTTTATACATTTTTTTTGCTATAATTTTTACAGCGGCTAAATAGTGTCATTTCCTGAGCTTTCTATTCAAAATTCTTAGGGTATATATCTTCAGGATAAACATTAGTTAGTAATCTAAGTAATAAACATAGTTATTAACCAGCTATCGCGCACAGGTTAAACTTACACTGATAGCATAAAATTAAATAAAGACAGTATATGTACTTAACTCCATAATATAATTACATGTAGTTTTATTATAAACATTTAGTAACTGCTTAACTTGCAATCACAAGTTAAAATTCACTCATACTGTTAAAAATATTTAAACAATTATCATATACAACTTTAAATTGGCCACAATATACTATTAATAGCACAGACGTAAATATATATATTAAGATTAAGAATCAATGACCGTTTTGATGGAGGCATGCATGGAAAAACGAAATGAAAGCGCTATATATATATATATATATATATATATATATATATATATATATATATATATATATATATATATATATATGAAAATTGAATAAGTAGGTAACTCACCAACACAACGCCTTCTCTAGCAGCAAGTGCGAGGATGTCTGCACAGGAGACAGCATTAGGACAAGCAGCTTCAACTTGAGTTTTAATGGTGTCCATCACTTCAAATCCTCTTGCTGAGTTCCTGTTTGGGTTTGCATTCTTTTCTCCTGTGAATGTTGCTGTATCATCTAATAGTATTGATGCATCGCACCCCTAAATTAACCAGAGAGAGTGACAATTTTAGAATACACTAATTCTTCGTGCATATATACCTTCAAATTTTAAGAGTATACCGTCAATTAACACTCATTATATTGCTAGTATTAATTTCTACAATTTCAAACTTTCTTAGAGTAAAATAATAAGTAGTACTTACTAACTTGGGATTACGTCGGCCCCACTTATATCGTCTTAAAGAAAAATTGAACTAAAAGAGTTTACTTTTTATATATTGACCGGATAAAAGAATTTTTCGACTATCAAATCACTGTAAAGATAACTACATGTTACTGATCATATTAAGTAGAATTAGTAAACTAAAATGTAAGACAGATAACCTGTCAATATAACGAGTTCAGAGGTGGACCTATGTGTTTTAGTGAGGGATCACCGAACCTCGTAAGTTTCGACAAAAATCTTGTATATATATGTATATATCTTAAAAATTGTTAATTTAAAGTACTTAGCACCCTGAACACTAAAAGCCTTTAAGGATTACTGGTTAAGTAGAATAGTATGCCCCTTCGAGTAAAAATCTTGGGTCCGCCTCTGATACGAGTTGAAATACAATACTGATAATGGAAATGAAGAATATGGGAGCTTACGTTTACAAAGCAATCATGGAAAAACAAGCGAAGAATAGAAGCACCAAGTCTTGGCTCTCTATTCACAGCTTGTCTCATTGCACTGCTCACAATTGTCTGCAGATTACGGCACGACGTGCCATAAAAGTTGGCCGAAAGCTGGGCATTGCTAAAAGAAACAAAGCCCAAAAAAACACATAAAAATGTCAAAAGGACGTTCCTAGTTAAGGAGGCCATGATTGAATATAACTTCTTCTAATCCAAAGATATAAAAGTTATAAGCTCGAATGATTGTATGACATGCACAAATTGCCCCTTTATATACAAGTAAGCTACGTGCTTCGAGATAGACAACCAAAAAAAAAGAAGAGTAGAAGTCTAGCTTTATTTAATATTTCGTCTACTTTTTGAGTAAGTACTAGCTAGAGAGAAAATTCATGTGTACAAATTAATGTCTAATATATATATTCAAACTTAGCTGCTGAACCGCGCTGTTACTTTTATTTGGTTGGCATACAGCAATAGATCAAAGAAAGAAAAACTAGAGAACCAGAACGTAGGGTCCCTTAAAATAGGGGGGCCGGTTTGACTATTATCTTTGCAAAATTACATTAAAAAACCAAAGAACAGAAAAAACATGCAAAAAACAAAAGTTTTAGCTATGTCTCGTTTTCCTAAAATTAATGAGATGGCTTTTTATTCAAAAAAAAATTCCAGCTGCATGTTCCTTTTGATTATTTGTTCCATCTTTTCGTCACTTAAATACTTTTTTCAAAAGCAAACATCACATGAGAGTTGACTAATTTCATCCGCGGGTGGTATATATGAGGAAATATTCTTTGCTATTTATTTGTTGTTGACTTGTAGCAATACTCAAATCTAACTAAATTATTTATTAGTACTCCTTAATCTTTTTCAAATTTATCTTTGCTCTAATTAGTAATATAAGTACTATACAACTTTCTAAGCAGTTTTCCTTACTTTTTTACATTTACTAGGAGTTGATTAAATGGGAAAAAGTAGAGATAAATGGTAACTTAGTCAAATAACTTTATGCATGATTAATATTATTAAATAATTTTTTCTTCTAAATAGATGTGTACACCAATATCTTTTGGACTGGTGGAAGTAAATAGTAACATTTCTTAGGCTGGAAGGGAGTCTTCGAGTAGTATACAATGCAACATTATTAGGCAGGAATTTCGTGGAGGCAAATATAGAGGTCTTATTGTTCTTATTTCTAGGAGTATACTTAATCAACTCAACACTTTTGGTCAACCTTTTGGACGAAGTCTCTTTCATTATTTGAACAATACTAATTCTTACGGATACTCAAACTAACAAACTTTTTGCCTTTCTTGAGGAGGGTCGAACGAACAAATAAATGAAAATCCTAACTACAACTCATATGTCTCTTTCCCTCCAAATGCAATCAAAATGTGCTTTAGTTCTTGGAAGAGCTTGATTTATGGATCCTTTTAGTTCTTGGATCCCATTTTCGCACCATGTTTGCAAAACCGAGGAGTCATATGTGTGTTTTTTTTTTTTTTTCAATTTTGTTTCAATGTGACATGCCTACGAAAGAATCTGAACGTCCAACTCAAAACTTTAGTGAAGCGGCTCAAGAGTCAAGACACTATAAGCAACTTCGAAACTGGTTACATAACATATAGTGACTGTTGCGGCCAAATGCACACGCAAATATACGCGATCGTCAAGTGACTAAAAGTCGGATGTCGAACCCACGAGGACTTGTGATTAACTATTAACTAAATTACACTATCCTAAGTATCTAACAAGAATTAAACCTAAAATTATTTGATTCTAATCTAATTAAAATAAAAAGAAAATAAATAATGCACTTTGAACAAAGGAAAAATATATTTTTATGATATCAATGTAATGAAAACGATCTATATAATAAAGTCATTAAAAGTCGGATGTCGAACCCACGAGAACTTGTGATTAACTATTAACTAAATGAGACTATCCTAAGTATCTAACAAGAATTAAACCTAGAAATATTTGATTCTAATCTAATTAAAATAAAAAAGAAAACAAATAATGCATTTTGAACAAAGGAAAAACAGATTTTTATGATATCAATGTAATGAAAATGATCTAGGGTTATGGGTTGTCTAACAATCATATTGTATTCTTCAATTGAATTAACTAATTAATTTATCTGGTTTATTGGTTGATAGGGTTAATATTGCTCATAAGAATCTGTCGAGTTCTTACTCGCCCATCAAGCTAACCTAACGCATATATGTCTATGGAATTAGAACTAACAAGAATGCATTTATAATTCCTGTAAATCAAACAAGCAAGGCAATTAGGTATATGTCTATCCTAACTGCGAATCCATTCCCCGATGCCCAGGTTCAAGAACTTGCTCTACTCAATCCTATGTGCAATCTAGAATTTTCACTTTCCAGAATTTTCATTTTCCAGTTCAATTCTAGATTCGTAGATAGTATTCAATTGGTAATCAAGCAATCAAATAACTAAGTGTTTGATTGAATAAATAAACCAATACGATAAATCAAGAAATCAAAATTAATATTCGAATAACAATAGTCATGAAAGAACCACAACCCTAGAACGTGAAGTTTAGCTCCA